>CADDIJ020000160.1:0-53998 GCA_902809745.2 Tetradesmus lagerheimii
AGCGCTCAACCACTGCCATGATACTAGGGTGTAGTGGCCAGCGCTCAACCACTGCCATGATACTAGGGTGTAGTGGCCAGCGCTCAACCACTGCCATGCCATAGCAATTGTCCACCCATCCTTGCTGCTGCTGCTGCTGCGTCCAGGTTTGAGGCAGTGTGGCGCTGGGCGCTGGCTGTGGAGCTGGGCCTGTCCCCGCAGCAGCTGTCACGGCTGTCTGCAGTGCTGCTGGTGCACCAGGACATGACAGCAGCTGAGGTGAGGCACGGCAGCAGCAGCAGGTAGCTGGCAAGGCCTGGCACTGCCACAATGCGAGGTGGCTTCTGTCGTGCATGGCGCTACCAGAAGTTGTTTTGTGTGCCAGGCCTTGATTGGTTCCAGCCTGCAAGGTTGCTGGCATCTTCATCCACACCAACGTAATCTGTTGATCGCGCACACGTCAGCATGCCCTCCAAACATAGCCCAATGAGACTCAGCACACGGCAGTCCATCCTTGACTCCTCCTGCACCCGGCCCCTGCTCTGCCTGCGTCCACCCCCCAGGTGCGTCTGCTTGCTGACGTGCTGCTGGAGCGGCTGGGCTTTGCCAGCCTGGTGGTGCACCTGGCGCCAGTGGCGGCAGCACTGGGCAACGGCTCCACCTCAGCGGTGGTGGTGGACATGGGCAGCAGCGGCACCAGCATCTGCTGCGTGGACGATGCAGTGGTGCTGCCGCCAGCAAGCAGCAGGGTGAACCTGGGCCTGGGGCTGACGCGCATCGCTGCTGCACTGGTGGGCTGGATGGGCTGCTACGGGCACTGGCCGGTGCAGCTGCAGCAGGCTGCTGGCGGGCCCAGCCTCGGCTGTGTGGTGCAGCAGCAGCAGCCTGCTGATGACAATGCTGCAGGCAGCAGCAGCAGCAGCTTCGGTGCTGTTGACGTGTACTGCTGCTTGATGCTTGAGGAGCTGGTGATGCAGCAGTGCTACTTCCCCAAGGTGAGGCGCACGGCAGCAGCGGCAGCGGATTCAGCACATGTGAGGACATGCGTGCCATGCACTTTCGTCAGCAGATGACACTGTCACGCGATGGGCCTGTGGTGGCTGCTGCTAGATCTGGCAAACATACCCATGACCTGCAGCGTTGCTTTGAAGCTTGCTTGTTCGTGGCTGGATGTTTGGTTGTGCTTGCAACGTCTAACTCTGCCACCATGCAAATGTCATGCTGCGGGCCTGTCGGTGAGCTGTGTGCAAGGTGACTGCTGCCAGCTGCTTTGTTTTAGTAGCAGGCCTGCAGTTCTCACGTCTGGAGCTTGCTGTCATTTAGTATGGGTTTCGCTAAACCAGCAAGTACTTGGCTATATCTGCGGCTGGCACAGCGACTCACACCAACGCACTGCCTGCGCTGCAGGAGACGCTCACGCTGGGCCTGGTGGGCAGGGCCATGCTGGAGGACAGTGCACCCGCGCTGCTGCCGCTGCGCGAGCCGGGGCAGCCCACCACCAACTTCAGCGTGGCCCTGGGCAGCTGGGCGGCAGTGGCCTCCATGCTGTGCTTCTACCCGGCACTGGCACCCACCCCGCAGCAGCTGACATGGCAGGGCAGCAGCAGCAATGCAAAGCAGCGCAGCAGCAGCAGCAGCAGTGCGGACGGCGCCCAAACCAACCAGCAGCAGGGGCGAGATGCAGCTGCAGCAGCTGCAGTGGATGAGGCGCAGCGTGGGCTGCAGTACAAGCAGTACCATGCGTGTGTGCACGACATGCCTGCTGCTGAGTCGATGTACCTGCAGGGCCAGCTCAAGGCGCGCCTGGAGGCAGGCGACAGCTCAGCGCCACCAGTGGGCATGTACCTGCCACCTCTGGACATGCCTGCACCAGCAGGCGAGGATGCAGCAGCAGCAGCAGGCACGCCAGGTCAGCAGGCTGGGCAGCAGTGGCCCGGCTACGTGGGCGGCGCAGCAGCAGACAGCAGCAGGACGACAGAGGGTGGCAGCAGCATGTCGCTTGATGAGGTGAGCGGGGGGGGGGGGGCGGGGGAGGAGGGGCAGCGGCAGTCTGCGATGAGGACACAGCGGGCAATCCCGAAGGAGTAGCATCAAGCAAGGCTCATCCAATGGACTGTGTGTGTTGCGCAAGCCAAGTATGGGCGTGTTGGCACCACCAACTGGCAAAGGCTGCAGACGCAAACTTCAACCAGCAGTGCACAAGCACAGGACGTGCAGACATGTGATACTGGCGTTTGAGATTGTTGGGCGCAGCTGGGCCGTGCTTTGTGTGGAGCAGGTGCCTGCCTTCACGCTTGTGCTGATCCTGGTGCCTTGTGCCTACCAGGTGCTGCTTTGCGCAGGTGTAAGAGTCCTGACGCGCTGCTGCTGCTGCTGCCTTTTTGCATGCTGCTGTCTGCTCAGGCTGTGTACCGCAGCATCATGGCTGCTGCTGCAGGCCGGCCCGACCTGTGTGACAGGCTGGCCAATGGCCTGCTGCTGACGGGGCCTGCTGCAGGGCTGCGGGGGCTGGGCCAGATGCTGGAGCGACGCCTCATGACGCGCTTCGCGGCAGGGGGCCGGCAGCAGGTATGAGGCGGCCTGCTGACACTGATAATTTCCTGGAGTAGGTCCTGTCAATGAACTTGTTTGTGCAGAGGGGCATCGGGTGGTTAGCATGCATGGGTTTTGTGGCCACAAGATCCCTGGCTGGCCCTGTGGGGCTTTCCTTGAAGCTGGCCCTGTATTGCCAACTCCGTGGCCCCCTTGCTGCTGTACTAGCACGTACTGCGCCAGCACATCCGTGCGTGCCTCATGCCCGTTGCCTGCCAGTGCGCCTGCTGTATCACAGCTGCTACTGATGCATATACCGCAGGTGGTCAACGTGCTGGAGCACAGGGCGCACCCGTCGCACATTGCATGGAAAGGTGGTGCTCTGCTGGCTGCACTGGACGCCACGCGGGACAACTTGATGCCGCGCCACCAGTGGGTCGCGGGGGGCATGCTGCTGCCACCACCAGTGACGCAGGCAGCAGCAGCACAAGCGGGCGGGCCTGCTGGCATGCAGCAGCAGCTGGGGCCTGGTGCAGGCACTACACTGTCAACTGCTGCCGCTGGGCGCCATGCCAAGCTGTTCTATTACTGCAAAGCAGAGAGCGGGTACTAGTACTCTGTGCAGAGAACGCAGCAGCAGCAAGGTATGATGCCGTGCCCGCCACAGTGATTGTACTGCCAGGCTGGGGCTCAGCCCAACTGGGGTCAAGGTTGACTGTGCCAGAGTTGTGCTTTCTAGCTGCTCTGTGGTTGACATAAACGTCAACATCATCATTTGAATCATTTTCACGGGCCCTAGATGCTCGCTTCTCGAAAGCTGTGGAGGGTTGCTTGAGGTCCACAGATGCTTGTTATGCTGACTCACAAGTCATGTAACAACTGCCAACATGATGTTCTCTCATCACGACAGCAGGCACAGCTGATTCGAAGTATTGTGCAGCGTCGTTCAGGTGCAGATCGTCGTCGTCTCAAGCAGTTTGCTCACGTGTATGCTGTTTACGCTGGTGCTGGGCAGCTGCTCTTGCTTGCATCAACTTAAAGCGTGTTCCTTTGCGAAGGTCCAACACTTGTCTCGGTGATCAGACAGGGCTACTTTCCGTCTGCCTTCGGGGAAGTTCTCCAGTGCTCTCTGCTCATTCTCGTGTGTTCATCGAGCAACAGCCAGGCAGGAAGCTAGCAGGAAGCGGACTTTCAAGAGAGTTACTGGACGTAGCAACAGTCGCAGGATGATCCCTCGGTTCAATGTCTCTTCATCAGTGCAGCAGCGTCTGTCCACCAACTTTGCTCGCCAGGCGCGCATCTCTGGTGAGCATGAGCTGCATGTACAATGGTGTTGTAGCTCTGTTAATACTTGTACAACTCTTGTGCTTGCATTCTGCACACAGCTCACATATGTGCCAGGTGGCAAGCAGCAACTGTGCGAGAAGCAGCTGTGACTGGACTGGGTGGCAGTGGTGTCAGCTGATGCATCCTGGTGTTTGCTGTGCAGGTCACAACCACAGCAGCAAGCGTGGCATAGCTACTGTTGCCGTCTCCAGGGTCCCAGCAGTCGTTGCATCATGCCGCCTGGTGCTGCGGCCCACAGGTGAGCAGCGCTGCGGCAATGGCAGCGAGACAGTCGTATCAGTTGCCTCTGGTATCCCCTGTGCATGTACCTGCTTGCCTTTTCTGGCGGCTGCTTACAGCATTGATAATTGCAATCCGCATAGCTGACACTGCATACTGAGAACGCGCAGCAGCATGAGGTGCCTGTCGCATAGCTGGCACTGCATACTGAGAACGCGCAGCAGCATGAGGTGCCTGCCTTGCTGCTTCACCCACACCCATGGCACTGACCGCGCCGTCATGTCTATGTTGTGCTGCCTGGTGCTGTGCAGGCAACGGCAGCTTCGAGCACATCGGTGATGAGGTGCCTGCCCCCCAGGCCATCCCGCTCAAGGAGGGCGTGTTTGAGGTGGGGCGCACCAGCCCGGCAGACATCCAGATCCCCATCCCCACCGTCTCCAGCAGGCACGCGCTGCTACGGGTCGGTGAGCGGCCACGGCAGGCTGCGCAGACACTGAGGGATGGGGTGTTATCAGTGTAGGGGGTGGTTGCTTTGTGGTGCAGTGTGGTGCAGGGCCGGGGGGAGTTGGTGTGCGCTACAACACAAAGGGAAGAGCAACAGGTCATGTGTGCTTTGCCTGCTCCTCCGTCACCCTCCTGTACTTGCATGTGATGAGCTGTCTGACGCTGCAGGTGATGGAAGTGGTGCTGTTGTGTCATCATCGTCATGCAAGTGGATGCTGTTGTTTCTCAGCTCTTTGCAGCTGCACAACACAGCTGGAGCAGAGAAGCGGTTTTGGTCATGCCAATAAGCTGACAATCGCCCTGTTATGTGCTGCTGCTTGCTGCTTGTTGTGCCCTGCCCCCCCCCAATCTGGTCATCAGAGGACAACAAGGTGTGCATCACCGACCTGAACAGCACTAATGGCACCGTGGTCAACGGCCAGGAGCTGGGCCCCCTGGACAACATTGAGGTGGAGGTCGGCGCTGAGGTCATCTTCGGTGAGGCGCGCTGTGCTTCGGTGGATGCTGCTGCAGCTCTCACCAATGTCACCAACTGATGTTGACTGCATCAACTCTGTAGGTTTGGCTGGGCAGGTTGCCAGCAGTGGGGCAGGGTTTGTCAGAGAATGAGTGTGAGGGGCTCAGCAAACACCTGGGGCATGTTGAGCAGAGCAGCAACTGTCTTGTCCTGCGTCGTGCACAGTTGGTTTTGTTGGGCATGTGCTGTGCCCTTTTGGGGTGTGTTCACCGACGCTCTGTGCTGGTTGCGCGTGCTGCTGCAGGTGACCACTTCCTGGCCAAGTATCAGCTGGATGAGGTGCATGACAGCGCACCGGAGCAGCAGCAACAGCAGCAGCCGGAGCTGTCGGACCAGGTCTCAGTGCACAAGGCGCCACACATCAATAACACCGTGGACTGCAGCTAACTGGGCGCGCCTGGGTCGTGGTGTGAGTTGCTTTGCATGCTGAATGGTTTGCTGGACTTGCCGAGTGCTGCTTGCTTGTGCATTGCTGCTCCGCAACGCGGTGATGCTGTCAGCAGCGGTGTGCACGGCTGTCCATCCTTTTGTTTTTGTTGCTGCTGTGCGGCTTAAATGCCGCAACAGCAGGCAGTCGAATCCCTCGGCGGCTTGTTCTCCTATCTTCATGTTGCAGACTACTGTTGTGGTGGTGTGAGGAGCGTGTGGTCAGTGGGCTGGGTTGTGTGAAGTGTGTGCGCGTGCGAGCAGCTTACGTCAGGCGCTAGCAGTAAGAGTGTGGTTGGTGAATGTGAGAAGAAGAAGAGTGCATGGCACTAGCAGTTGTTGTGGCCTGCGGTAGCGCAGAAGATGTAGTTTGCATGATGGCGTGCCATTAGTTGCAGAGCAAGTACACAAATGAAGCCAAAAAAACATGTTCATCATCCTTCTCTTTTCTGGTACGTCGTTGTGTGTTTGATGCAGTTGGCGGTTGTGTCTGCAGCCGTACTGCAGTCTTTTTTGTTATAACAGCTACTTGTACATGTCAGCTGTGCTGCGCTGTATACAAAACCCTGTAGTCAAGTTCAATAGGTGTGAGTGCTGCTGCATAAAGTGCAGTGCGCCCATGCATAAGAGTATGTGGCATTGTTTGTGGTTCAGGTTGCGCCTTACTGTTGTGTCCCGTTGTTGTGTCCCGCTGTGGTTGAGAAGCGGCAGGGAGCATTGAGGGGCAAGTGTGGAGGGGCTGGTGCCCAGGCACTGGGTGCAGCCCTCCGCGTGCTCACCTTGTATACGTTGTCAGGCCACGTTTGAAAAGTGCTGTGTGGGATACTCATGTTCAGTCTACCTCGTATCTCCTTTCATGTTGACTGCCACCATCACGTGGTGGTGCGCACTACGGGCAGTCGCTGGGCTGGCCTGATGGGTGCTGTTGACTTGGCAGTGCGGCGGCTGCTGACAGGTTTTGTAATCGTGGCAGCTTTGCTTGTTTCATGAAGTTCTCCAATGCTGCTTGATATGCATGCAGTAAGCAGGGGACGTAGTATGGCTGAGTTGTGCCTGGCGTTTGTGATTGCCAACAGTCAGCGATGGTGGTACAATACATCGGCCCGATGGGTATTGCCAGTGTGTACAAGTGGGTCAACATGCACAATGGCCTTTTGTGCGAACTAGTGCATCAGCAAGTTCAGTGTGTGCGTGCGTCGTTGTTGCGTGTGTTGTTGTTGTCGTTGTTGCGCTATTGTTGCGTTGTTGTGTGCTGCTGCTTGCATCGCATGCTGCATAGTGTTGCTTCGACGCTGCCGTGTGCCGGGCTGAGGTTCCCGCTGCTGGAGCTGCTGTTGTTGCTGCTGCTGCTGCTGCAAGCGCTCAGACTGCCTGCAAGCGCGTGTTGCGGGCCGCTCTGCTGCGGCTGCAGCTGCAAATGCCTGCTGCAAGTCATCTTCAAGGTCCTGCAGGTCTGGTGGTTGTACCTGTCCAGACAGCTGCTGCTGCTGTGTATGCTCGCTCCAAGCCTGCTGGCGCTGCAGCTGCTGTGTCTGTTGCGCATGGAACTGTGCGATCCGTGCTGGGTCCAGCACATGTAAGTCGCGTGTTTCACACAACAAGTGTAAAACTTCCTGCCCGTGTGTCGCAGTAGCGTTGCTGCACTTGTCGAACACGTGCCTAGCGCAACGATCTAGCTTGGAATACAGGCCATAATCGCATAATGTGCAGCTCCAGGGCCAGAACACGCTGTGAGCGCCTACAATGGCGTTTGTTTGGATGGGCAGCCTCTGCAGCTCCTGCAGCTGCATCTGCTGCTGCCTGCTGTTCAAAGGCCTGCTGCAAGTCACCTGCAAGGTCCTGCAATTGAGGGATTGCTGGCGCCCCATTCTGCTGCTGCTGCTGCCTCCAAGCCTGCTGCCGCTGCAGCTGCTGTACTTGCTGTGCCTGAAACTTTGCGATCCGTTCTTGGTCCAGCACATTTAAGTCGTCTGTTCCTCGCAACAAGTCTAAAACTTCCTGCCTGTGAGCTGTAGAAGCTGTGCTGCACTTGTCGAAGACGTGTCTGGCACAAAGTTCTAACCTGGACGACAGGCCTTCATTACATAAATTGCAGCTAACGCGGTTCTTAGATTCTCGTATGAAAAAACGTGCGATGAGAAAATGCTGTGGCCTTGGCATGCCCTAACTGTGCTGACGTACTTGGCAGACAGCAGCTGGAGCTTTTAGCTTTTGATACATTGCGACTGGTACTCTGGTACCTTTCAAGGTGCACCAGCAGGGCGAAAACGGGGACAAGCCGCCTGCATGTTATTATTTTTGGGCTGCCCAGACCAACCATGTGCGATGCGAGCTCTATATTGTCGAATGCATTTGTCTTATATTTAGATTGCCAATGTGACTGCTGAACAGCCTCGAAAGTGCCCCAATCGTAGGCGCATTTTTCCGGGCCGGCCCTTGGCGAGAGCTCCCTATAGGTAGCCGAACTCACTAAAGTCCTGAACTTGCAAACACATGTGGGTGTGCATGACGCTGCTCTCATGCTGTGCAGCGGCATGCTGTAACAAATGCGATTAATTGTCTGCTGATGTGTCCACTACGTTAGTAATTGCTGCGTCCGGCAAACATTGTTCAACAACAACGGTTGACAGCTTCTGCTTGTTCAACAGCCATGCTCCACTTGGATGGCAGGTTCAACAAGCAGTCAACAAGCAGTCATAAAGGAGCTCATTTCACACGCAGTTGTCGGCTACAGCTTACCAGTCTTTGAGTCCAGATCTCGTGATCCGGCACTGCTGTACCTACGGTACGGTACAGCTGACACGTGCTGTACATGCAGGCGATGTCGCCGGCTCTGCTTCAAATCATCCGTGAATCGAACAAATAAAAGTCAGATATGAAACTTGACATCTTCTGTTATGCATGTATGATGCCGGAGCCGACGAGGATAAGTCCAATGTCAATGACGCAGTCGTGCCCGTTTGCTCATGAGCAACAGCATCCATCGCACACAAAACGCCCCTTCAGAACAAGTCGTTCACTCAATCGGCAATATATCCGTCATTCAAACTCGACGGTTAAGGATCAACGAGCTGAACAACCGACTTCAGAGGAACAGTTGTGCTTGCTGCTGTTCACACAGCTGCCCGCAGACCGTGGCAGTCATTGTACAGCTAGTTCGAGCAGCATGGCGAGGCAAGTGCTCAGATGAAGCCTCGTGCACTAAGGATTGTGCAGCAATGCTTGCTGTCAGGACTGTGGCAGAGGCGTAGGGCACCTGCAAGTGTCTCACCTGCAAGTGAACCTTGTACGCGCATTCATGCACCTGCAGCCCGGCAACAGCTCTGCTTTGAGAGTCCTGCAGGTTGACCACCACATCGCAAGCTGCCAGCTGAGCTGATTGTGTTTTGTGCCTCCTCACTTCCCATGCAGCTCCCAGCAGCAGTACAGGACGTCCGGTGGTGCTGGCATGGGTGGCAGCTACGGCCCTACCAGCAAAGACGCTGACACCCGCTGCAAGACCGCCCTCAGCATCGACAACAGCTTGAAGCCTCAGGCTGGGAGCCAGGCTGGGGCCTCAGGCCCTCAGGCCCAGCCTGAGGGTGCGTCAGGCCAGCAGCAGGACCTGAGGCCTGACAGCCAGGCTGGCGATGCATCAGGCATCAGCAGGACAAGTGGGGACGCTGGCATCGGTGGCAGCTATGGCCCCGCAGTGATGGCTGAGGCGGCAAAGCGCACTGCTGCGCAGCAGGGTGGGGAGAGTCAGGGCGCATCAGCGCATGAGGATGGTGCGGAGCAGGCACAGCAGCGCAGCAAGCTGTAGATGCAACTGAGTGGCTCGGCTGCTGACATTGCCACACTTGAAGTGGCAGTTCTACACTTGGGTAACCAGAAATGGCCTGCCACATGGGCTGTCAAAGGATGCGGCATGCAGAGCTGTAAATACGCAAGTGTTGCAAGGCAGGGTCTTAAGCCAGCGGCTGTGGCGTGCACCGTCCTTGGTGGCAGCCGCATTGCATGGAAGCTCTTGTGACGCTTCTTGCCAGCACACTGCCAGTGTATGCTGTCCTGCTGCAGCACAGTTCAACTGCTGAGCGCCTTGATACAGCCCTGCAGCTGAGCTGGCAGAGGCAAGTGTCGATGTGAAATTTCACACTGCCTTTAAAGGCATATGGCAGCAGCCATTAGGATTGTGAGTTGCCAATTTTGTGCTGCAGCCTGCAGCTTGCTTCGGAAGCAGCAGCACGTGCACGGCAAGTCACCACGCTTTTTTCAGTGGTGTTACACGGCCACCGTGTCAGTGACATGGTTGTTAGCACGACATGAGCATCACTGATGCTGCGGCAGCGGTAGTACCGCTAGTTGCACTAGTTGGGGCACAGCTGACTCATTGGATGGGCAGCGAGAGGTTTTGCTGGCCCAAAAAGGCTTTAGGTGCACAAGGCTGCATCACACTGTTCACTCAGTACCGCAAGGCTTGCGGTAAATCCTACTGGTGGTGCACCACGTGGTAGATGCGATCTGCGCACGACTTGCCTTGAAGTCCTTGCATGCTTGTTCGGCATGCCAAAGAGGCCAACACGTAAGCTCAAGTATGTGACATATACCGTTCTATTTTACCGAGAGCCATCATAGCATGGTTGACAGAGTGGGAAAATTTCCTGAAGATGCGGCACTAACATGCATTACACTGTGAATATCCCACACCCACACGCCGTGAATATCCCACGCCCACACAAACCTCTGCACGCATGCGTGCAACTGCTGCTGTGCACTGGTGCACAGAATGCATGCGACTGCGCAGTCAAAACAAGCATGGCATACGTGGCTGGTGGCGTGTGGCTGATGCGCCAGCAGCCCCTGACAATGCGGGAAAAGTTTCAGGGTCGAGAACCAGCAAAACTGCTGGTCCCCTGGGCCCCCTACACCGCTGTCGCAGAGGCTGCACTATGGCAGACACAGTGCGGATCGCCGCCCGTGAGGATCAGCCTGAGCACTTTGAAAGCGCTATTTGCACCACACGCCCCATACAATACTTGCCCCAAAGCAAGACACCCCATTTAAAACCCACCACTCTCAGAGTGATTAGGCTGATCATGCAGCTGCCATGGCGGAACTATATACCAGCTTTGCTAGAGAACGCAGCTACCTTTTCATCATCATCATGTTACCCATTAAGCCATAGCATCAACGCCATCGGCCCCGCGCCCCTCAGGAGCGGAAGAAAGAGGGAGCACTGCTCCATTGTGTTTGCAAATATTACGCACATCCCAAGCTTGGACAAGATACTCAGCAATGCTTCTAGATATCACTCGGCACACCCCACTACTACCCCAAATATCATCAGAAACAAAACGCAACAACTTGGTGGATGCATCAGTCAATGCAGCTACCTTTTGTGCTAACAACACGCTAAGTCGCAGCAGCTACACTGAACCAGCTCCCAAATGACAACGCACCATGTGCTGAGTAACACATGTCCTGCTGCAGGACCCTGCTGTCTGCTGCACATGCTGCACTGATAGATAGATAGATAGATAGATAGATAGATAGATAGATAGATAGATAGATAGATAGATAGATAGATAGATAGATAGATAGATAGATAGATAGATAGAGAGGGGGTTACACGGTGTGTTCATGCGGCATACGCCACCACAGACACCTGGTAAAATAGGAAGCTGCAAGCGGCTCAGCTCGGGCTGTCACTCTGAGGTTTTAACCCCAGAAAAACCTCTGTGCGTAATGTATGACATTGGTTAAGCTAGCATAACCGTCTTCCTTACGACACGCAATTTGGCTGCACTCTGGGAATCTTCGGGCATGAATGCAGTATTCTAATCAGTGTTGGTGACAGCAGTCTATACATCTTCCAGTGTAGAGGGCAGGCTGAACATGCTTCGCTGACCCAGCAAAATGCTGATACAGACGCAAAGGCAGCACATGTGTAAATGTGAGTAGTGTGCTGGCTTTTGAGAGCACTGCATGTCATCAGCATGAAGCAAGTATGCACTGATGTCAATACTAACCCAACAGCCTGGAAGCGTAACTGCCTCGTGCTGACAGCATGCAAAGCAAGCACACAAGCAGGGGTACATGTGGAAAGCAGGTCAAGCAATAGCACACAATTGTACATGGCATCATCTGCGAATCACCCGTAAGCCATTGCCTCGCAAGACAGTGTGCCAAGCAACAAATGGCTGACGTGTGAGCAGCTGGTTCCTACACCGACTAGGTATTCTAGCGGTAGCAGCAAAATCTGCCAGCGCATCCCAAAAGGCACCAACTGCTGCGCGCACAGCAACTTGTTCAACTAGTACAGGCACACTCAGCCTGTGCGAAACCGCCCAAGCAGCTCTGCGGCCAAGATCAAAAGCGTGTATTGTAGCTATACACACCATGTCCCAGACAAGCTGATGCATGTCAATGTGAGGGGCACAAGCCAGCCACAAAGCGCTGCACGGCAAGGTTGCCCCTGCTGCCAGCATATGAAATGCTCTAAGCTGACTTTCCACCTCACGTCGAACAGCAACATGCTGCACTGATATATACACCAGTACACGTAAACACTGATCTTGAAAAACACATCGCGCTGCATACACCAGCTTGATGCTGTTAGCTGAGGCAAAAAGAGTCGCCAAGACACGTGCAGCTGTCACACTGTCAGACGCCCAGCAGGCTGAGCATCTCCACCAAATCATCATCCTCAGCATCACCAGGCATGCAAGCAGCAACCACAGCAGCCACAGTCGCTGCACCGCTATGCTCCCGCTGCGCTGCAAGCAGCTGCTGCCCATGCTGGTCTGCTGCCCATGATGCACTGTCTAAGCGCTCCTCGCTGCTGCAGCCCGGGACTAACGCACCAGACTGAACCTTGGCTGCAGAGCGGAAGCTTGGCAGTGGTGAAGTGCCCATCTCTAGCTGGCCAGCAGCAGCTGCAGGCGGTGGCCGCCGGCCAGCATCATTTGGCTGGGTACCTGCTGATGCTGCTGCGGCTGCAACCTCTGTGCAGATGCTGGAGGTAGCTGCCATCACCTCGCTGCGGCATGATGCAGCTGCGTCAGCGCGTGCCCCCACGTCGACACCAGACCCCCTGCAAGCCCGGGGCCCTGCATCTGCCTGCTGCCAGCCACCTGGCTGCCCGTGCTCCTCCCTGCCGCTGCGCTGCCACCACACCGTCTCCAGCATCAGCTGTGCCTGCTGCTGCCCGCTGCTCAGAATGCGTGCCAGGTCAGCGGGGGCCAGGCGCGCCAGCAGCGCCAGCTTGGCCTCATGCCCCACCAGGCCCACTGCATACTCACCCAGCTCCTGACCAAACAGTGCGTGCACCAGGGATGCAGCCATTGCGCGACGCTGCTCCTCGTCAGCAGCAGCTGGCAGCAGTGTGAAGCCAGCAATGGGCTGGATGCTGCTGCTAGGCAACGGTGCAGCACTGCCGCCAGTGCTACGCTTGCTGCGCTGGTTGTGGTGCTGTCGCCGCTTGCCCTGCTGCTGCTGCTGCTGGAGTGGTGGTGGCGACAGGGAGGGCTGCACTGGCGACTTTGCCCCACACTCGGCGCTGCTGTGGCCATAAGCACCGCACTCTGCACACGCCCTGCAGTCGTTGGCCATGTGCCCAAAGCACTTGCAGCTCCAGCACTGCGAGTTGGGGCAGTGGGTGGCCTCGTGCCCAAACAGCGCACAGTGCTTGCACAGCGGCTGGCGGCATGTGCCAGGGTGCCGCTTGCCGCACTTCTGGCAGGCGCGGCCGCAGGCGCCATCTGCATGGCCATGCATGCGGCAGCTGATGCAGAGTGGTACCTTGCAGGTGGATCGCAGGTGGCCCATTGCGCCGCAATCCGCGCACACCGGCTGGCTGCAGTTGAACATGTAGATGCGGCTGCCATCCCTGACGGGGGCGCTGGCGGCTGGGACTGCAGTCTGCTTGGGCGCTGTAGCTGTGCTTGAGTCAAGGCATCTGCCAGGTGCCTTGACACGCCCAGCAGTGCTGGGCGTGCTGCTGCTGAGTAAGCTACTGCTGCTGCTCCTGCTAGTCGGTGTGTCGCTGCGCTGCAGGCCTTGCATACCGCCCTTGCTGCAGCTGCCAGGAATGGTTGTAGGGCTGCTGCTAGCAGCCCCACCCTGCATGCGCTGCTGCTGCTGCTGCTGCTCCAAGCTGTGTCCCTCTGTGCGAGCAAGTACACGCACACGCAAGCTACTGGTGTTGTTGCTGCTGCTGCTGCCCTCAGGACAGCAACCAGCCACAGCAGACCCTGGCTGTCTCTGAGCTCCCTCGCGCAGCAGCACACCGAGCATCTGCTGCTGCTGCTGCTGCTGCTGTTTGTTCTGCTGCTGCTGGCTGCTGCCTACAGACAACTGCTGCACACCAGCCACAGCAGCTGCACCAGCAGCGTCAGCAGCCGCAGTGCTGCTGGCGCCACCACACCGACGGTTGCTGCTGCTGCTGCTGTCGCTGCAGCCGTCGCTATGGCAGCCCCCTCCTTGCGGCTGCTGCTGCTGCTGGCTACTGCTTGCAGGAAGCTTAGGTGCAGCTGCTACAGCTGCTGCTGTGACATCAGCAGCAGCCGCACGGCTACCATTGCTGCTGCCCGTGCCACCAATGCTGTTGCCACACGCCCTGCCTGCTGGCCGCTGCGGTGGCGGCGGCGGCATCTGTGACGGCTGGGGCGCCGCTGTCTGCTTGCGCACGCAGCCTTCTGCGATGGTGTGATACCCCGCGCAATCCTTGCATGCCCTGCACTGCTTTGACATGTGGCCGAAGTAGTCGCAGTGCCTGCACTGCGCCTTGGGGCAGTGCATGGCAGCGTGGCCGTACAGGGAGCAGTGCACGCACAGCAGCTGCCGGCACCCGCTGGGATGCTGCTTGCCACACTTCTGGCAGGCACTGCTGCAGCTGCCGCTGGCATGGCCATGGCGGCGGCATGCATCGCAGAACTGTACGCTGCAGTTGGATGCGTAGTGCCCTGTTGCGCCGCACTCTGCACAGACTGGCTAGCTGCAGTTGAACACGTAGGTGCGGTTGCCCACCTGCACTGGTTTGTTGATAGCAACTAATGGTATGCGTTGCTGTGCTGCTGGCACTGCTGCTGACTGCAGCGCTGGTTGCGGTGCACAAGGGCCCCCAAGCGTCTTGCTGCCAGCACTGATGCTGCCTTTGGTGCCATTGTTGTTGCTGCTTCTGTTGTGTCCCTTCTCTTCACTTTGCTGCTGTGGCTGCGTGCAGCTGCCTGTGCTGCTGGTTGTTGGTGTTGGTGTTGGTGCACTGCTGCCATGTTGAGTAATGCCTTTGCTTGTGCTGCTGCTGCTACTATCGCCTGCAGCCCACTGCTGGCTGTTGCTGCTAGTTGCTGATGTCGGTGCAGTGCCTCCATGCTGAGTGATGCCTTCACTTGTGCTGCTGCTGCTGCTACTATCGCCTGCAGCACACTGCTGGCTGTTGCTGCTGGTTGCTGATGTTGGTGCAGTGCCTCGATGCTGAATAATGCCTTCGCTTGTGCTGCTGATGCTACTTTCGCCTGCAGCACAGTGCTGGCTGTTGCTGCTGGTTGGCTTCTGTGCTTGCTGCTGCAGCAGTGGCTGCTTCTGTGGCGGCTTCACCAGCAGCGGGCGCGGGCACGGGCCAGCACCATGGTGCTGCTTGCAGGTATCGCATGCTGTGCACTGCCTGCATCATTGCCATGTTGAAGCAGCAAAACAGAAGTTCACAATCAGGAGTCAGTGTGTCTGTTTCCTTCTGGCTGTCGTCTTGATGCCGCTACTGCTCTGGTATCCACAGAGTACACGCATGTAGTCCTGCAAGCAGCAAAGCAAGCAAAGCAACTACACTGAACTACAGGTTGGCAGCGGACAAATGCTCACAGAGTAAGTGCTACAATGCTGACTGCGGGCAATGATGAGTCCAACTTCAACCACTTACTTGTGCATGTGCCCGTAGCGCTTGCAGATCGCACACTGCACACGGGGGCACTCCGAGACCTTGTGGCCAAACAGCTTGCACAGGCTGCACTGCACCTCCAGGCAAGGCCCTGACTGCGCATGCAGCCGGCCACACCTGCTGCATGCAAGCCTGCACTTGCCTGGCCTGTGGCCATGCAGCTGGCAGCTGTAACAGAAATACTCCCTGCAAGCTGGCTTGAGGTGACCCTTGCAGCCGCACTTGTCGCAGACAGGGCCTTGCATGAACATGTACCTAATGCCGTTTGCTGCTGCTGCTGTGTTGGGCTGATCTGTCTTCTGCATAACACTGGCGGTGTTTGCACATGCCTGCTGTCCTGCTGCTAAGGCAGGCGTTGCGGCACTGCCCACACAGCATGCAGCCTGCTGGTGCTCGTCCCTGCACGCATCCTGCAGCCCCATGCCTGGCCTTGGCCTCGCTTTGGCAGCGCTTCTGCTGTCAGTTGCGTGATGATGTCGAGGTGCTGTCAAACAAGACGTCGCTCTCAGCCACTGCTGCTGCTTGTTGCGCTAGCCTAGCCAGTATGCTGCCGTGTCCTGGCAAACTACCCTAATCAACAGAGCAGCGCTGCACCTAGCTTGCGTGGATGAACTGCAAAGTCGTATCAAACTTGAGCCTGATGAACTTGCTGTTTGAATGTCAATCTGGTTGCACCTGCGCGCAGCAAACAAGCAATAAAACATCAGCACAAGCTGTAGCACCTCCAGGGCAGCACACAGGCCATGCTGTGTTTGTCATGCGTGAAGTTGTTTGCCGCCGATCTCTTTGTGCCAGTGGGAAACCAAGGACACGCTATAGTAAAAGTGCCCACCTGTGCTGCAACGTGTGACTGCTGGGCTGCAGCAGCAGATCAACAAGCTGGAGCTCGTTTGCCAAGATGGCCGGCCAACATCACACGTCCATCGCTGAGTCGTTGCGGCAATAATCTTCAAACAGGACGCATCTATCAATTACGTCTGCGCTGAAGGGCCACAAGGAGCCCGACTACAGTCAAGTTGGCGGGCACAACCGGAACAAGTGGTTGGATACGTTTGCCTGTCAGTCGGTTGGCGCTACTGATCCACTACTAAGTCAATCAGCTTATAGGCCTGCCAGTACACGCTTGCAGCCGATCCACCCGATGTCACGAAAGGGTTTGGGTACGTCTACATGTTGTCTATACGCCTTATCATGTTCATAAGTTTGCTGATGATGTAAACATGGTAACCTGCATGATGCGGAAGAAGTAAGTTCACTGCCATGCCATCCGTTGAGGGTCAGCAGTAGCTCCTGGCTAGGGTAGAAACTTGACTAGGGCAAGACAGCACCAGCACAGTGGTTCGGCCAGATTCCTCAGCTTGTACTGGTATTCACGCATATAGTAACACCTGGGCTGCAGCATCCATGCCTGTTAGCCTGGAACGGCTGATTGCAGAGGTTGAGCCAGCAGTAGTGACAGATGAGTTGATCCGAGATTGCATAGTGGTGAGTCCAGCTGTTCCACGCAAAGCAGCACAAGCACTTGAAGCTGTTGAGTATGAGCTAACCATCGCATCCACCATGCAGGTTACAGGCGACCCTGAGTCAGCAGAGGATAAGAAGCAGAGCCTGGCGTTTGGGCAGGTGGAATGTGCGGCCTTCAGCTTCCGCAGCCTGGCACGCATAGACAACCTATGGGGTCTGACAAAACTGGTGAAGCTGCAGCTGGACAACAACCAGATACAGCGCATAGAAAACCTGGAGCACTTGGTGAGCTGCAGATGTGTGCTGCATACCCTCAGCAGCACAGCACAGGTGTGCCAGGCATCGTGCAGCAGCATCAGCAACTGCTAGAGTTTTGCTTGATGCAGGTATGGTACCACACAGTCAAAGAAGACGGCGCTGTCTGAAATGCAGATGACGCATCAGTCCTGCTGTCGCTATACGACCGTTTTGTAGCTGTGTGCTACTTCAGTAGTTGCTGCTAGCAGCAGCAATGCTGCTGCCAAAACGCAGTCGCTGACCCCAGGCCACTGTGGCATTCAAAGGACATCAACGGGCTGCGGTCTGGTACGCTGCAGCTGCCAGCAGCAGCAATAGCAACAGCTTTGCTGCACTGACTTCTGCGTTTTGTGCTGCGCACCGGCGCTGATTGCGCAGACCAACCTGACCTGGCTGGACCTGTCCTTCAACAAGATCCAGGCCATCGAGGGGCTGAGCACGCTCACGTGCTTGCAGGACCTGTCACTGTTCAGCAATGCCATCGCAGCCATAGAGGGCCTGGACAACCTGCCCAACCTGAACGTGCTCTCCCTGGGTGAGCCGCAGCGCGCAGCAGCAGAACTGCTGATGTGTGGTATGCAACTGCAGTTGCAGCCCTGGGACTGTGACAATCAAAGTTACAACAGTGCTGCTTGTGGGCTCTGGCTTGGGGTAATTGCTGGCGGTTAAATATGTTTGACAACCACTACGACTGTGTCATTTGCAATTGCCCTTGGCGGCCATGTGTGGCACACTGCCAGACATGCTCAGCATGGCGTGCATGTTGAGCTGTGTGTGGCCTGTTGCACTCTGTGTGCTGGCTGCTGCAGGCTCCAACCAGCTGTCGCGCCTGGAGTGTGTGTCGTACCTGGTGCGCTTCAGCAACCTGCAGCTGCTCAACCTGGCAGGCAACCCACTGGCCAAGGAGCCAGACTACCGCGGCTACGTACTGAGCCACATGCAGCACCTCAGCTACCTGGACTACAGGTGACGACCTGGCAGGCAGGCGGCAAGCTGTTTTGTGCAGACTTTCACAGACAATGGGTGTTTTGCACTACGCTGCCAGAGCAAAAAACGGTGGGCTGTCCAGTATGCAGTGCTAGAAGGCAGTGCATTTGCAAAGGTAAGGACGTGCTACTCAGTGTGTTGTGTTGCTAACCAAGCGGTGCATGCACCCTGCGATTGCTTGAATTTGGCTAAGCCACTTTCTATTTTGCGTGTCCTGCAGGCGCGTGATCTCTGCTGACCGTGCCACGGCCATGGAGCAGCACCAGGATGAGATACTGGAGCTGAGGGAGCGCGAGGAGGCAGCAGCAGCTGAAAAAGCAACCGCAGCGGAGAAGGCAGCACACGCAGCAACCATGGCAGAAGCCAACTTAACTGGTGCGCAACGTGCCTGAGCTTTAAAAGCATCCATGCTCAACACGCCACGCATGTCAGTACTGTGCTGTATTCGCAACAGTCAGCGGCTATTCTAGAATCAATGCCTGCATGCGCTCGCTGCCTGCCAGCCCATACCAACTTGGTACATTGAAAGTGGGTGCTGTGCTGGTGGTGGCGCAGGCATAGACACGCTGCTGGACGACATGGCTGCAGCAGACCCTGAGTGGAGCAAGCTGATGACGGTGCCTGGCCTGCTGGAGCCGTGGAATGATGTGCGGGACAAGTGGCAGGTGGCCACTGACGAATTCAAGGTGAGCCAGGGGGAGCCTGCTTGCTGCTGCTGGCAGTGGCGTGATGTGGCAGCCACACCGTGCATCTGGTGGGCTGCGCCAGAGCATCTCCTGCAGACAGCTGCTGTCAAGAGTACTCTGTCGAGAGTACTCACTAGTGAGACAGACAAACCTGGTCTGACCTAGTAGCAGTGCTGCGTGCAGTGTAGCACGAAGCCCTTGTCTGACCCTCCTGCACCCGCCTTGTGCGTGCACCCCTGCAGCTGGTCATCCTTGATGCTCATGGCCGCAAGAAGGCTCAGCAGGCCGCGTTAAAGGCTTCCCTGACGGAGGCACTGGCGGAGCGTGACGCTGAGGCCAAGGCGCTGCTGCTGGGCTACGAGAAGGGCAAGAAGGCGCTGCTGCGCAGCATCGCAGCACGCACTACAGACCCGGAGGAGCAGGTGGGCAGCAGAACAGGCGTGCAGATGCAGATGCCTGACCTCACACGGCCTGCAGCAGGGTCACGGTGATCCCACGAGTGATGGAGGCTTGCTCAACCGTGGATGCTTGTGTCTGCCAAGGCAGCTATGTGCTGGTCTGCGGCGTAATGCTGCTTCTACCTTGATAGGGCGCAGCCATCAACAGCTTGGTGCCAAGCTGCTGACACCATCTGCTCTCGCCGCTGGTGCTGCTGGTGCTGCTGTGTGCTTGTGCTGCTGGCAGGTGCTTGGCGCCAAGGTGAAGCTGATGGCGCTGCAGGAGGCGCTGCTGGGGCTGGAGGTGGACGCGGTGGAGGTGGTGGCCGGACTGGTCACAGAGTTTGACGGCTGCTACAGCGAGATGGCTGAGGCCAACAAGCTGCAGTACAACGCCTACTTCACACAGGTGCGCAGCAGCGGCTGTGCAGCACCGCAGAGCTGCACATACAAGTGTGATGCTCAACATGAGTCATGTTCAGCTGCCCTGCTTGCCAGCCTCACATGCATTGCCACCTCTCAAACCACGTCATTTGGCATGCAGGTGCGTGACCTGCAGAACAACTTCTTTGCCGGGCTGGTGTCTGCTGCGCCCTCCTACCGAGAGCGCTACGGCAGTGCTGCCGACAACCCTGAGCTGGAGGCGCTGCCTGAGGAGGTGGCGCTGCTGCTAGGGGACAAGGACGCACTCGGCAACGCACTGCAGGTGGGAGCACTGCAGCGCAGGTGCAGGTTGACTGGCTGAGCTGAGCAGGTGCACGCGGCTTAGCAGGTGCACGCGGCCAGCGCATGGAGCTCAGTGTGCTCTGTTGTGTTGACATTGGTATGCGCAGGCTATGCCTTGCTTTCTTGCACCTGTGGGGCCGTGACTGCTGTCAACAGCAGACTCATGGTGGTACACGTGACATCAACCTTGTTTGAATGTTGCAGTCGTGAGCACAGTCACTGTGGCACAGTGCCATCCTGCAGGTGCTGCGGTCAACCAGTCAAGGCTGCAGATACCTCTGTCAAATTGCAATTGTGGCGCTAGTAATAGCAGCAGCTGCTGCAGCATCACCAGCAGCAATACGCAGCGCGTTAGCAGGAGGCTACCCAACTGTGGCTGCTGCAGCAGCAAGTGCCTGAACCATGCCGCATGGTCACACAGCTGCATGCTGCATGCTGTCTAACTTCACGTGCCCTGCTTGCATGTTGGTGCAGACGTCGCACGAGGCGCGCATCTCAGTGCTGGATGGCTTGGAGGACAGGCTGGTGGGCAAGGAGACCGCAACAGCCAACAACCTGGCTGACTCCAACAACAGCTGGCAGGAGCAGCGACACAGGTGAGCGCCCGCTGTGACAGCTGCAGCATCATTAACCGTAGCATGTGACTTTGGTTCTTCAGCAGCGAACTAAGCGTCTGCTGTGCAATGAGAACCGCTTCGATGCAAATGCTGATCCAGGCTGCCGCTGCTGCTGCTGCTGCTGCTGCTGCTGCTGCAGGGAGCGCATGGGTGAGCTGCTGTCCTACCTGGAGCGTAACATGCAGGACCTGGAGGCACTGGCAGCAGACGCGGCAGATGCTGCAGCAGAGGCAGGAGAGACGCTATGACGCATAGTCGCTGCAGCTGTTGTGCTGCTGGCCTGACATGCACCGGGTGCATGGTGTGCAGTACTACTGCTGTGACAGCAGCGTCACGCTGCACAGTGTGCGGCAGTTTTGCAGAAATGGCCACTCAGCCTCCAAGGTCGGTGCACCGGCACGTGCCTCATCGGCTTTGAAGCATTTTAACTGACAGTGCTTGAAGCAATCGCCGATTTGCTACATCAGAAATCACAGGGGTTGTCGGCGCACATGTCATTGAGCTTTACAGCACTTCATCCCTAGCGGCTGATGCCTGATGTGCCTTTTTTGGTTACAAGGGGGGCAGAGTTCAACCTTTCGCCTTGTACACGCTTCCACCATGCGGTGGCGGCTGTTCTAGCTGCCCTCAGTATACTGTGGGTAACCATGCCATGTCAGGCTGAGCCTGATCCCAAGCCATGGCATGACCCAGGCTGATCAGCGTGGCCCACATGTGTCTGTACAGTCGGCCGCCCACTCCTGACTGGGCTAGGAAATGACTCTTGAAGAGGTGTGCTGTTCAACCCCGCTGTCAGTGGTTTCAGGGATCGGATCGCATGAGGAGCAGCTTCAGGCCGCGGCAACTTCAACTTGCCAGCTCTGGTGGGACTCAGAAGCTTAACCTTAGCTTTGAATCGAATGCTTCAATGGGTGGCAGCCGCAGTTACGTACACCAGCCGCTACGTGGCGCACCAATGGGTGCTTTTGCGGACACTCTAAGACAGTCGAACGACCCCAGCAGGGCCTGCTACCTGCCGAGACATAGGACCTCATGATCAACGGGCCAGCATGCAGAAAACAAGCAACACAACACAACAAGCAGGTTACCAGTATGTAACAAATGATGCCGTCAAACAGTAGTGCCTCTGCTGCTGTTGCTGCTGCCGCGGCCTTGTGGCGAGCCGCCCTCCCTGCCTGTGCGCACGGTGAGCCCACCACCCTCCAGCAGCAGCACCTGAGCGTCACCACCAGGGCCACCTGCTGCTGCTGCCTCGTGCCATGGCTGCGGCAGCTGCTGCTGCAGCGCCTTGTCAGCCTCTGCAGCCAGCTGCTGCCCTGCTGCTGCTAGTGCGCCCACCACCTCATGCAGGAAGTACAGGTCGGGCTGCTCCTGCAGCTGCTGGCAGAAGCTGGCCCACAGCGCAGGGTGCGCGCCTGCAAAGGGGGCCAGCACTGTGGTGTCCACCAGCAGCACTGCCAGCGCGATGCACCAGCGCTCCAGCGCCAGCGCCTTCACCAGCTGCAGCAGCGTGCCAGCATCCTGAAGCAGCACGGCAGCGATCATATGAAACAGCAGAGTTGCTAATGCTGCACTGCATCAGTGCTCAGCACGTGTCACCAGCAATGCAGCTAATACATCGCCCAGCATGCAGCGACTGCTGTGCTTTACTAGCAACAGATGGAAAGCTAGCTTGATGATGGCACATGTCAACTGCACAATGCTTCTATCGGTGTACCAGCGCACTGACACACAGATGCTGCAGCAAGATTCCTGCTACAGCCCTGCCGTGCCGCCTCTGCCGCGCCCACCTGCTCCACCTCTGGGCTCTCCCACACAGGAAGCTCGTCAACAGCCACCACCACAGCAGACATCAGCGACTCAACACCCAGCGGAGCAGGCGCTGCAGCAGCAGCCGCTGCTGCTGCATGTGGTGTAGCTGCTGCCTCAAGCATCGCAGACTTGCTCATGGTGCTGCCACCAGATGTGGTTTGCTGGGCTGCTGCTGCTGGTGTCGGCCTGTATGCTGCCATGATGCCTGCCAGGCCTCCTGTGAGGAAGCTCATGCTGTGCACTAGCTGCACCAGCTGGCACAGCTTGCCCTGCAGCAGCAGCACAGTGACACAGGCCAGCGCGGAGCACGGGGTGAGGACAGCAACACAACCCGCAAGCTGGCAGCAAAGCAACCCCCAAGATGACTTGAGGCACGTCACAAGGAAAAGCACATCTGTGCGGGCAGTCGGGGTATCTGTGTGCACAGATGTCGATGGTGCTCACATATTAAAGTAGAAGAGCAAACACGCATTGGTTACAGTTGCTGGTTGGTAAAGGCCCCAGCAGACTGCTGCGCGTGACACACTAGATATGCGCCCCGCTGTCCCGTCAAGCCGCGCCGCACCTGTCCCAGCAGGCTCCAGCCCTTCTCAGCCACCACCCGGCACGCATCAGCACCAGGAGCAAACCCGCCACCACCATCGGCAGCAGCAGCGCCACCCCCAGCAGCAGAGCCACTGCCACTCAGGCCGTGCCAGTCACCGTTGGCGTGGGCAAGGCCGCCGGCCAGGCTCTGCCTGTACTGGCTTGCAGCTGACAGGCTGCCTGCTGACGCCTTGGGGGAGCCGCCTGGCCCTGACCCCTGAGCATGTTGCCGCTGCTGCGCCTGCCCGGCATTGCTGCCACTGCTGCTGCTGCTGCCGCCGCTGCCCCACAGCCAGCCAAACCAGCCGCCGCTGCTGCTGCCAGCTGCAGCAGCAGCTGTCTTGTCAGCAGACGGCTGCTTCTGCAGCCGCTGCTGTTGCTGCTGGGTGGTGGCCGCACCGGGTGCCTCTGCTGCTGCTGCTGCGAGTGGCGTGGGTGGCCCTGCTGGCCCCCACTGCACGAGGCCTGAGCTGGACTCGCGGGGAGGGATGAGGAAGCGCAGGATCTCCGCCACCAGGAAGAACTGGCCGCGCTTCAGCGCAGTCGCAATTAGGCTCAGCCCGTAGCTCTGCGCCAGTGCTGCGCCCTCAAGCCTGACAGAAGGGGGGGGCAGAGAGCATGGATGGCAAGCAGCAGGCGTGGTTGGTGAAGTGTGTGGCACCATTGGCAGAGCAAGTGAGGAGGCTGCAGGAGACTGTGCCGTAGCTGGCCGGTGCTCACCACCGCCTGAAGCTGCCGCCCAGTCATGTGCCATGCATATCAACACCTAGCTGCTGTGCGCGCTGCCTTGTTACTAGTCCAGCGCAGTCGTGCCTCACCTGCCCCCCCCCTGCAGTTCTGCTGTGCAGATACACTCATGCAATGCACAGCAAGTATCAATCTAGGGCCCGCCTGACAATACACCTCACCCCCTGTTCTCACCTGTCCACCACGATGAGGAAGCAGGCTGCGCTGCTGAGCGCTCCCCCCTCCAGCAGCAGCTCCAGCAGCGCAGCAGGGCTGCCCACGGCACTGAACAGCGCGGGCCACAGCGCAGCGTCCGTCTTGCGGCTCACGCTGACGACCACGTCCCAGCACTGCGGGCTGAAGCACAGCACCAACTCCACAGCTGACGACAGCAGCGGCGTGACAGGCACAGGCAGCAGGTGACGCTCAGGGTGGCCCTGCCAGCCCTGCATGGGGGGTGGGTGGGTGTGAGGACACAGCAGCAGCAGCAGCAGCAACAGTAAGCAAGAGTATATTAGAAGGTGCTATGGTCATCTGTCTGTCCTTGCGTGCTGCACTGGCATGGCAATGCAGTAAAGCTTTCCAGTGCGCAGCCAAGTGGTCAACTGCAGTGATGAAAACGTGTTTGCCACACATGCTGCGCCTGCTGCGCTGCCTGTGCCCACCTTGCCCTGCCTGCCCAGCACGCCAGAGAATGCAGCAGGGTGCACGCCAGCCACGGCAGCAGCACCAGGCACAGCATGCTGCACCCAGCTGCTGCCAGCCGCGCTGCTGCTGCTGGTGCCGCCCTGCTTGGCTGTCGCCAGCGGCTTGCATTTTCCTGCCTCCATGTCCAGCGTGGTGAACAGCAGCCACTCCAGGGACCTCCTGAAGTGGGGGCCCCCCTCATGGCGCGTGGCCAGTGCCAACGCCTCAGGCAGGGCACCCTGCTGCAGCAGCCGCCTCAGCAACGCAGGCAGCACTGGCTGCGACTCAGGCACTGGCAGGAAACATGGCAGCGGCAGTGCTCGCGCCCCAAGCTGCTGCTGCTGCTTGACGTCTGCTGCGCCTGTGCTGCTGCGGCGCTGCGGCGATGAAGGCTGTAGACACGCAGGCAGCACAACAAAAAAGGCAAGTTGAGCACGTACTCGCGAACAAGACGAGAGGGGGAGCATCATGCATGTGTACTTGAGCAAAGTTTGTAGGTTGCACCCACAAGCACAAGCTGAAGGTGCTGCTTAGTCCAGCCCACTGTCATAGCATATTGAGCAAGCAGTACAGCTACTGTGCCAACTCGCACCAGCCACCAGCCTGCCCACCTGCAGCAGGCCTGCGCCAACTGCTGGCCGCAGCACACGCTGCGTGACGCCCACGATAGACGCGTCAGCCAGCGACACGCCTATGGGGTACACCTCCCGGTCAAACTCCAGCTCGATCTCAGTGCTGCTGGGGGGGCCGCCCCCGCTGCTGCTGGCTATGGCGGCCGCATCATCCAGCAGCAGCGCGGCAGGCGCAGCAGACGCTGCCAGCAGCTGCTGCTGCTGCAGTTGCCGGAGCTGCTGCAGCTGCAGGAGCTGCTGCTGGTGCTCGCCTGCCAGCATGGGTGCTGACTGCGCGTGCTTGATGTTGTTGCCGGCAGCAGAGAGCGGTGACAGTGGCGGCACGCCTGACCTGCGGCTGCTGCTGCTGCCAGGCGTGCCAGCAGCGCCAAACGCACCACCTGCTGCTGCTGCTGCTCCTCCCCCTGAGGCGGCCAACACCAGGCTAGACACGCGAGGTGTGACGCCTGACGCGCGTGGGGTGAGGCTGCCGCTGCCTGTGCTGCTGAGGCGCATGTGCTGGCAGTGTGGCGACAGCGCAGCAGGCAGTGAGGCCTGGTTGCGCAGCTGTCCCGCACTGCTGCTGGCGTGTGGCTGCGCCATTGCTGCCAGCACCAGGCTTGGGAACCACAGCTGCATGCCGATGGGGCCGTACGCCCACCAGGGCATCTCCACCACCTCGGGGGCAGACCCGCACAGCAGCGCGGCTGCAAGGAGCAGAGGGTAGAGGTGTGAAACGTGGCGCAGGCAGGACTTGATCAGTGAGTGTGTGCATTTGAAGGTGCAAGCTGCCAGAGCATGCATGTGTTCTGCATGAGAGCTTGTGCAAGCACACGTGCGGCGCACAAAATGCCGCCCTCTTGTTTGGCCCTGCAGCTGGGCATTGAGAACATGCAGATGCAGGCGGCCACCTCAGCATACATACATGCATGAACTGTGAGCAGCGCAGCACGCAGTCTGCCCATCTGCCTCACCTTCGGAGCCTCCCGTGGGCCCGCCCTCCACACTGCTGCTGGTGGCAGCCTCCCACGCAGCAGCAAGGCCACACGCAGCTGCCTCAGGCACACCACCTGCTGCTGCTGCTGCTGCTGTGCCTGCCTCGCTGCTGCTGGTGAGCCCGCTCAGGTTGTGCATGCTGCTGGACCTGCTCTGGGGGGCGCTGGCGCTGGCGCTGCCCGCCCTGCTGCTGCTGGGGCCTGCCGCTGACACGGCCAGCGTGTCAGACAGCCAGAAGCTCTCCACCTGCAGCGGCAGCACAGCAGCAACAATGGCGGTGGCGGGCACATGATGTGCTTGGTGCCCTGTACATATGACTGTTGAATACTTTACAGCCCTTGCTGCAGCATACAAATACTGAAACCGCCATGCTCTTTGACACAGCATGTACATGTGTCTGACACGCTGTACAGCCGCGACTCCGCTGTAGCTCAGCTTCAGCTCCAACACGCACTCTGCTGCTTGCTGCAACCAGCAGGCCACACATTGTGCTGCACCGCATGTCCTTGATGGCTGTTGCGAGCGAAATGGGATCAGCCTAAATATTGTGCTGCGCGCATGTCCTGGATGGCTGTTGCGAGCAGATGTTAAAAGCCTCAACCACCATCTACCAGCACCATGGTGCGGCAGATGGCTGTTGCGAGTGGAATGGCAACAGCCTACACCACCCACAGGCCGCACCTCATCTGCCAGCACCAGCTCAGCACCACGGGCCAGGTCCAGCACGCTCATCAGGCCTCCCCAGCGCAGCAGCACCGCGTGGCAGGGGCTGCTGCTGCTGCTGCCGCTGCCCCTGCTGTTGCTGCCACCGGCCGTGGGCCGCAAGCTGTCGTAGCCTGCAGGCAGGGAGGGAGTGATGCACACATCAGGTTGATTGACGCCGCGAGTACAAGGAGGCAGATGAGAAGCACGTGCCTGTGCCTGACACCTACTGCTGCAGATCACAGCACTCATTGCCACATGCCACAAGCCAAGCAATGCATGAACACTGGCAGCGGTTTGCAGCAGATACGGATGTGCTGATCCAGCTGCAACTGGTCTGGCAGAGCAATTCGCCAACCAGACGCATCCCTGCGCAGCATGCGCGCACCTCTCAGCACGCGCTTGGCCATGTCTGCTGCTGCTGGTGACACCAGCGCCATGTCCTGCACAGGCCGCCCCACGTTGAACATGGACAGCTCACGCACAGCAACCAGCCGCCGCTGACCAGAGCCCGCGGCCAGCCCCGCACTGCTGCGCCCTGCTGGCAGCAGGCTGGCGCTGCCGCCTGCTGCTGCTGCTGCTGGCAGCCCCTCCAGCTGCAGCACCAGCAGCTGCAGCGGTGCTGAGGCGATGAGGATGCACTGCTCAGTGCAGTCCATGGCGAGCGGCACCTGCAGCAGGGCAGCAGTTGCAGCAGGCGTGCGACACAGCAGTGCTGTCAAAGCGCACACCCACAGCGCTTGCGACAGCTAGACAGGGAGCTATGCATGCTTGATGGGTAGTTGGCATGGTCAAGGAAGGCGACAGCTACTGCTGCTGCTGTGGTTGGTTCAACACAGCAATGTAGCACAAGGCAGCGTGCTGCTGGCGCACCTTGTTCAGCGTGTACGAGGCCACCACTGCTGACAGGTCCAGGTGGCTACGTGGGAACAGCAGCAGCTGGCACTTGAAGCCTGCACCCAACCCCCGGCTCAGGTCTACTCCAGAACCTGCTGCTGCTGCAACAGCAGCTGCCGCAGCTGCTGCAGATGCCGCCGCTGCTGCTGCTGCCGTGCTGCTGGTTGCGTCGCTGCTGCCCGTGAGGGGGCTGCAGGAGCAGGCCGCCACAAAGCCTGACAGCCAGCCAAGACCCACACATGACACGCGGCGCTCCTGCACGGCACACAGCAGCAGGTGCAGTGCACGCAAACTGGCTACAGCACGGCAAAAGCATGGAACTGCCTCAGTTATCTCATAATGAGTCATGGCAGACCAAACAGCGTGTACTATGGCAGTCGGGGCGCTGCTTGCTGGGCATGTGCATCACAGTGTGCTCTAGCGTGTCCTGCTGCCACTGCCACTGCTGATGCGCAGCCTGCTGCTGGCTGAGCAGCAGCCTCCCACTTCCTACCTGCGACACGTCACCAAACAGCCGCCACTTCTCCTGCCGCCTGTTAAACAGTGCAAGGCCCTGCCGGCCAGCCGCTGCTATGTCAGCGCCACACGCACTCACTGCAACGTGCTGCACGGGCCAGTTGGCAGCCAGGTATGCAGCAGGCAGCGGCACGTGGTGCACATGCAGGTCGCTGCCGCTGCCTGCTGCGCTGTCGCTGGGGTCGTGGCCTGCCATGCTGCCTGCTGCTGCGAAGCTGCTGCCTGGCCCGCTGCCAGTCAGCGCCTCAGTCACCAGCAGCAGTCTATCCGCGGCCTGCGCACACAGCAGCGGCCAGAGCAGAACACACACAGGCGCAGCCTGCCCTTAGCTGATGAAAGTCAACTGCCATACATGCCACGCGGCCCTAATTGCTCCTTGCAGTGTGATGGACATGCCCCTTCATGCTTCGATACACGCACGTGTTCGTGTCTCCAGATACTGCATACCAACTTGCAGCCAATACCAACCAGCAGCAACCTTTGCATGCAGTAGCGTGCGTGTTGCTGCTGCACTTGCCAGCTGTGCCGCCAGGGCCTCACCTGCAGCACGTGCAGCTCCTCACCCAGCTGCGCCACACCCAGCCCAGCAGCAGCACCACCCCCCGCAGGCACAGCGTGTGACACGCGGTGGTGGTGCCGCAAGCTCTTGGCCAGGCTCAGCTCACACAAGCTGCTGCTGCTGCTGCCAGTGCTAGCGGGCAGTCGGTTTGCCAGCATGAGCTGGTAGCCGTTGAAACCCCACGCAAGGCAGTCAACAGCACCGTCAACAGACACTTGTTGCTGCTGCTGCTGTCCCTGCTGCTGCTGCTGCTCGCCGGGCAAACTACTGCTGCTGTTACTATCTGCTGCTGCTGCACTGGCTGTTGCATCTGCTGGATTGCCCTGCAGCTCATCAGCTGGCTTGCCGCTGAGCGCACTGGCGCGTGGCGTCTCAGGTGCCGGCTGCCGCAGCGTGCACAGCAGCCTGCAGCCAGACGGTGTCCACAGCACAAGGCCCTGCCTGCTGAAGCCAACTGCCAGCGCGCGGCAGTCAGGGGCCCAAGCCAGTGACGCCACCCCACCCGTCTGCTGCGGGGTGTGGCCCCAATCGTGCAGCTCCAGGCTGCGCACCAGCAGGTCAGCAGGCAGCGCCTGGCTCACCCGCGGCAGCCCACCTGACGACTGCCGCCTGATCTCAGCGACTGCTGCTGCTGCAGCGGCTGCTGACAAGCTGCTGCTGCTGGTCCTGGCCAGCGCTGCTGCTGGCGTGCCTGCAGGCACTGCTGCAGGGTCTGCTGGGCTGGGTGCTGGCGGGTGCAGGCGCAGCAGGTGCACTGCGCCAGTGGCGGTGCCCAGCGCTATGAGGTGCGCCTGCGGCCCCACCTGCACACGTGTGGCCCTGCGGGGACAGAATCAGCCGTGCAGCGCAACATGACAGCCGTGCAGCGCAACATGAGAGGAAGCAGCACACTGTCATACGATGAAAGGTCACGCAGTAACAATGCAGAGGTGATACCCGTCACATCATAGCCATGGCTGCAACCAGAGACCACAACCCTTGACAGCATGTCCTGCACTGCTGGTCTGCACGCTGCTGCTGTCCAGTGTACACTTCCCGATCAGCACCACCACGCATTCTGCTGTGCACAGGCAGCGCCATGGCCGCTGCCCTGCCCACCTTGCTGCAGGGCCACACAGCCATCGCCTGAAGTCCAGCTGGGCAGTGGGCAGCGCGCCAGCATGGCCAGGGCTGTACAGTGCTGCTGAGCCGTCCGCAAATACCACAGCAAGCAGTCTGCTGGTCTCACAGTAGTGCATGTGCTCAACACCGCAGTCTGGAAGTTCCAGCTGCTGCTGCTGCTGCAGTAGGCCTGCTTGGCTGTCTGCTGCTTGCAGCTGCTGCTGCAGCAGCTCCTGGCCTGGCTGCGGCTGCTGCTCAGCTGCATCAGACAGCAGGTCACACAGCTCTGAACGCATCTGCAGAGCAGCAGCAACACAGAAAACACTGACGTGTCAAGCTTAACGGTAGCACGTTGTCACGGCTGGCATCATGATCCCATTAGGCTACAAGGGCAGCAGCAGTTTTGCTGAGCTTGCCAGGAGCTTCGTGTCCCATGCGAACGCCATCTGCGCACACTGCACCACACCAGACAACTGCCATGACGCCCAGCTGCACACTCTAACATGGCTGCTGTTTCGCTGCTGCTGCGGTACGGCCCTCGCTGCAGCCAGCATGCTGCAAGCATCCATGCTTGCGGTGCACACTGCTGGGTGCAATGCTTGCTTGTAAAAGTAATAGCAGCACACAAGCAGCAAGGCATGCTTGCGGGCAACTGCCGCAGCTGCCCTAGCGCCACTGCGCCGCCGCACCTTGCCCAGCCAGCTGGCGCTGCCCAGGAAGCCGTCCGCGTACGCGACCAGGATGCTCTGGCTGTCGCAGGCGAGGCAGCTGGGCGGCGCGCTGTGCTCGCAGCGCAGCGGGTGCTTGATGTACACGTCCACTGCACGCAGCGCCTGAAGCTGCTCCGCACCGCTCCAGTGGCTGCTGCTGTGCGGCAGCACGGGCTCTCTGCTGACGTGCAGGCTGTACAGCAGCAGCCAACCCTTGCTGGTCTGCAGCGGGAGCGGCAGAGGGAAGTAGTGTGCAGCAGACGCGCACGCTGTTCACATGTGTGCCATGCCTGACCTATGCCTGCTACACATAGCCGCGGCGAGCGTCTGCGGATGCAGCTGCTGATCAGGCACATGAAGCAGACATGTTATGCCACACAGTGTGCTTGCTGCCCCAAATGTGAACAAATTAGGATGACGTGCTCAGCACTTGCAGTTGTTGCTTCAAGCACACAGGGCTGCTAGATCACCACAAGCACCGCTGCTGAGAAATCCAGCACATGCAAAGGTGCCATAAATGCGTGTAGGCTCACCAACACAGCCAGGCTGCTTCGTTCTGGGCACCAACAAGCTCCTACATGCTGGCCGTACTGCTGCACCTCCTGCTGGGATAGCATGTGCTGACCCAGACGTAGACGGACCTGGCCACCGCTCCAAACTTGAACAGACCATTCCGAAACGGCAATGAAATAGGTGTGATCAAGGTGCAAACTGAGGAACCGGCCAGTGCCACTAGATGTGCTGAGCACGCGCGGCCAGCTATATGCAAAATACATGCTCTACAGATGATATCTGTAGTTTCGAATTCATAGTGTCCATGGCAACGACATGCTTGATTCCAAGCTTTCAGATGTCAGCTGTCCTGTTCCCGTTCAGACGCTTGGCTTCAGCTCGGGCTACGCAAGTACCTGTCAAACCTTTCTAACGATGAGATCGCCCACAAGGTGCAGCAGCGTGCACACTGCATCGTTGTTAGTACCATGTCAGCTTCATTTCGTCTTTTCGAGTGTGTTTCGCAGTTCTTGCAGCAAACACGAACAATCATGATCATATTGAGAACCCTAACGAGCCTATCGCCTTGCTTATGCCGTGAATTCTCGCTACTGTGTGTCAGTAATCCTCTCTCTGCACCATCCAGCAGTCTTTTGAGCACCGGCAGAGTGATTCTTATACTTTAGATCCGACAGCCTTGCCAACAGCCCGGGAGGCCCCTAATGTTGTCCCCGCAAAGCTAATGCGGCTTTCTTGCGCCCGCTCTAGCTGCAGCAAAGCGTTCCACACCACCAGGGAACGCACTTACCCTCCTTTGTTCACTCAAATGGAGTTCGGCGGCGTCCAGGCTGCTCCAGGTGAGGGCAGTGGCGGGCTGCTGCAGCCTGCATGCATCAGCCTCCTGACCTGCCTGTGCCTCCATTCAAGCAGCTCTGAATTACTGGTGCTGGTGTGCCTTGACAAGCTCATGGGCCAGCCTTACGTTGCTGAAACCGACCTGCGCTTGCTGCCGCTCATGCACTGCTGCCTGTGCTGCTGCTGCCGCAGCCCCATGGCACCTGCGCGGGCAGCCCCACTCAGCACTGCAGGCCGACCAGCAGTTCTCCAGTGCACCAGCAGTGTTCAAGCAGCAGGCAGCAACACAGCAGCAGCAGACCCAGCAGCAGCTGGCGGGATTCCACTCGCACCAGGCAGCGCAGGCGCACCTGAACGTGAACGCCAACGAGCTGTCAGCGTCAGACAGTGACAGCAGCGACAGCGCGGGGCCCGTGCGCGTGCCGCTGAAGCTTGTGGTGGCTGACGCGGTGAAGCGCTGGTTTAACGAGACGCTCAGCGAGGCGCGGCGTGGTGACGTGAAGCAGCAGGCGCTGCTGAGCCAGATGTACGCGGAGGGCTACGGCTGCAAGCAGGACCTGGAGCAGAGCAAGGTGTGGGGTGAGCGCGCACGCCTGCGCGGCTACCAGATGAGCGGCGTTTACGACGCATACTAGGCAGCCGGGAATGATGCGCTGTTGTGTCATGTCAAGCAGCATGACGGGAAGGTTTGCAGCATGCCTTGCAGCAACAGATCTGCACCAGCTGGCATCAGCTGAGCTACCATTAGCATATTGGCGTGCTGGCAGCAGAGCCAGGCAACTGGGGGACGGGACGCCGGCGCGGTGCAGGGTGCCTTGCCCTTTGCAAGCACGCGCTGTACACATGCGTCAGGAATGCTGGGTGCGGCTGCAATCCATGTAGCTTGATGGTGGTGTCGCCCCTTGGGCAGGGGCCGTGTGCTGTTTCTGATGGATTGGTCTGGGGCAACACCCGCTGCGGTGCATCCAGGCTATGCAGCTGCGGTTTGTGCAACACAGCGTCTGCAGTAACGGCTGCAGCTGTGTCATGGGCCCAGCTGGCCGGCCTTGCATGCTGGGAGTGTTGACCTGCGTTGCAGCTGAGTTGAGTGTGCAGCTTGATGGCTCTTGCCATTAGAGACACGCTATCATGGACTATGTTGATTGATTGTTTGTGTCGAGTTGTTGACCAGTTGTGGCTGCTATGCAGTGTGTGTTGTTCCTTTGTGCGTTGGGTGCCGGCTTGCAGCATATGCAGCGCCATAGATTGTGCTGCCTACAGTCGCACCAACAAAAAACCTATCCCTCGCGTTCAAGCTTTACAGTGCTTGCTGGCCCAGCAGCATGGCAGTGACAGCTGTCTCTGCTTTCAGAGCAGCAGCTGAGCCTTTCATTTTTGCTGCATCATATCACATCAACTACAGTAATACTATCAGTTGTTGCGTGTGGCATATGAGCAGCCACGACCTATGCCATGAGCGTAGTATGCTACTGATACCACCTGTTGTCTGTCGGCAAGCATACAATGAGGGTGCTCAAGCTTTGCATACCCAGGTGTGCTGGGCGCTACATGTACGCCATCATGCTTTTGCTGAAGGTGGCAGCTGGTTGTGGCAAGCGCGCATCACCCTTGCCTGCCTGCCAAGGCATACAGCAGGCAGCAGGGGCTTCACGTTGCTGCCCTTGGCATGGTAGTTTGCTGGTTGTCTGGTGTGCAGGCGGATTGGATCAACATGCAGTGCCCAGTTTGTTTGCCAGTGGGCAATTTCAGGCACCAGCCAATAGTTGCAGCTGCCTTGTGCAGCAAGGCTTCAAGTAGTGATCTTAAGGGGTAGATCATGGCCTCGAGCGCATCTACTTGGGGCGGTTAGCGGGCAATTGCTCTAGTGGTGCGTCCTAGCGCCGTTTGTACCATATTGTTGGGCAGCTGCATAGTATTTGAGTGGCAGCTGCAGCTGGTGCAGTGCAGTGGGCTGCACCGTGCAGCTTGAGGCAAGATGAAGGATTTGTAACAAGTGAGAGTTTGATAATCAATGGTTCATGCAGAGCCTCTGAGAGTCTGGCACATGTGCTCCTGGTCAAGCTTTCAAAGTTGCATAGAGGTTTGATTTTGCTTTTACCTGAAGACCAGGATCCGCCTAAATTCGTTCACTTTACATGGTGTATCAGGATGCTCTGTCGCAGCTTGGTGCAGCCTACACAGCCACGGTCACCACTTTGCAGCAGCAGGCTTCTGCAGGCTCAACTACAGCAAATAGTGCAGTGCAGCAAGCGCACGAGCAGATGCTAGCAGCACTTCGTCATGCTGTCAACGCCAGTTTTGGCTACAAGAGGGGTTGGGTTTGCAAGTCCTTCCCATGGTGGACTCAGGAGCTCACAGATGCTGTGGAGGACAGGAAGCAGGCTTACCTGCGCTACAAGAACTCAGGGCTTGTAGCAGATTGGGCTACTTACAAACAGCAGCAGAAGGCTACTACACAGCTGGTCAAAGCAGCAGAGAAGCAGTACAAAGAGCAGTGCCAGCATGCCATTACTTCTGCATACACAAATCGCATGAATGATGACAGCCTGCTTGGAGAGAAAGACATGTGGCAGCTTGTGCGTCGTCTGTGCCCTAAGCATGTCAGCGAGGCAGTTTACAGCGTCATGCAGCATCCATCTGGGCATGTGGCATCTACCCCAGCTGAGAAAGCTGATGCTTTCAAGTGTCATTATGAGCGCGTTGGCAGCCATGCAGCATTTGCTTCCTCCAACCCCCAGTTTGACGCTGCACACATGTCTTGTGTTGCAGCCAATGTGCAACAGTATTTGCAAGACTCTGCTGACTCCCCTGCCACCCCGCTGGACCTGCCCATCACTGCCGCCGAAGTTTCCGACTGCCTGCAGAGGCTGCGCACTGGCAAGGCCGGCAACCCGGCTGAGGAGGGCATTGTCAATGAGCTACTCAAGTATGGAGGCAGCACGGCCGCAGATATGTTACTGCAGTACTGCAATCTGATGTGGCAGCTTGAGCAGGTGCACCAGGTGCCAGGTACAGTTGTGAACACGCCCAAGAAGGGTGACCTGACAGACCCCACCAACTACCGTGGTATCACCCTGCTTAGCGTGCTTTACAAATTTTACACCAGCGTTCTCAACCAGCGCCTCATCAACTTTGCAGAAGGCAAGTCAGTGGCGGAGGGCACAACACAGCAACGGCGGCAGCAGCAGCAGCAGCAACAGCAGGCGCAACAGCAGCAGCAGCAGGCACGTCAGCAGCAGCAGGCGCAACAGCAGCGGCAGCAGGCACGTCAGCAGCAGCAGCAGGCACGTCAGCAGCAGCAGGCGCAACAGCAGCAGCAGCAGCAGGCACGTCAGCAGCAACAGCAGCAGCAGCAGCAGCGTGTAACTGCTGCTACAGCAGGAGGAACGCCGCTGCTGCACGAGAGCCAGAACGGCTTTCGTCCCAAGCGCAGCTGTGCTGACCACCAGAGTGTGCTCAGTGAGATGTTGGGTGGGAGGAAAGCTGAGGGGAAGGATTCTTATGTGCTGTTTGTTGACACCTATAAGGCTTTCCCAACAGTGTGGCTTGATGGGCTCTTTCAAAAGCTGTGGGACAAGGGTGTGCGTGGAAGATGTTCCGTGTACTCTACAACTTGTATCAGGGTGCACGCCGTGTGGTGTCTCACGAAGGTCATGTCACTGAGAGCTTCACATGTGACCTTGGTTTGCATGAGGGCGATGTTATTTCCCCACACTGTACCTGTACTTCATTGATGATCTGCTGCATGAGGTGCATGCAAAGCACCCTGGAATCACCCTTATGGGCCCTTGTGACGAACCTGCTGGTCGGGTTGTGGCAGCCATGCAGGCTGATGACTTTGTTGCTGTGTGCGGATCTCTGGCTGAGGTTCAGGCTGTGGCTGCAACAGTTTATGAATACAGTTGTAAGTGGCGGTTCAAGCTGAATAGCTTGAAGTCTGCTGTCATGCATGTCTCACCAGCTAGACAGCCAAGCCAGTTTGCTGATTCTGGCATCGTTTGGAACGGTGTGTGCCTGTGCCTGTTGTATCAGAGTACTGCTACCTTGGCCTGTGGTTCAACAATGCCTGCAACTGGAATACGCACTTTGAGAAGATGTTGGCAAAAGTGCATCGTGTGAAGGGTGGGCTCATGCCAGTCTGGAAGAGCCGGCTCATCAGCGTGGAAGTAAAGCGTATCATTCTGCTTACATGCGTTCGCCCGATTGTTGAATATGGCAGCGAGGTCTGGTTTCCGTCAACTGCAAGGCAACTGCAACAGATTGACAAAGTGCAGACTGACATCATCAAGTGCTCAATGCGTTGTGGCAAGGAGCGCCCTTGCACTTCACTTGTTCTGGCTGAATGGGGTTTGAAGCCATTGCACATGTGGCTTCATCAGAGGGCGATGGAGTATTACTTTAGGGTTCAGCGTATGCAGAACTGTCGGTTGCCACATCAGGTGTTTTCAGCTGAGTGGAAGCGCCCTAGTGGTGCTGATTGCGGTGACACCTTGGCATAAGTATGTGCAGAGTTTGCTTTGCAAGTATGGTGTGGATGTTGAGGCGGCGGCTGATCGAGCTAATGCGTGCAAGAATCACATCAACCGTCAGGTCAGGAAGCTGCATGCAGACACAATTGTTTGTGAATCACTGCAGCACTCTACTTTGAGCCGTTACATCACGCATGTGCACCCTACACATGCTGATGCCATGCGTTTTAAAAGGGCTAGGCCCTTTTTGTGTTCTGGTGCGCCAACGCGTGGTATTGAGTTGCTGATGCGTGTTCGAATGGGCTGTCTTTGTGTGCATGAGCGTACCAGTCGTTATGGTGGCAGCAGAGCTGATTCTAACACAGCATGTCCTGCTTGTGGTCAGGGTGTTGAGTCTTTGTCACATCTGATGTTTGATTGTCCCGCTACTTCTGCTCAGAGGGATACTATGCTTGATGAAATTCGGTCTGTTTTGCGTGATGTTGCTGGCGGCGCTGAAAAATTGCGCAATGTGTTGTCGTTGACTGATGCATCCACCAAGTTGTTGCGTTTTGTTTCTGATGATATTTGGGGTAGTAGGGGGGTGTGCCGAGTGATATCTAGGGGCATTGCTGAGTATCTTGTCCAAGCTTGGGATGTGCGTAATATTTGCAAACACAATGGAGCAGTGCTCCCTCTTTCTTCCGCTCCTGAGGGGCGCGGGGCCGATGGCGTTGATGCTATGGCTTAATGGGTAACATGATGATGATGATGCAGCTGCAGCATGATAGATTATAAATACATGCCAGAGCTCCAGGGCCGAGTTCCTCAAGCACACTGTTCCAGTGCCGAGTGTGAAGGTCAAACCCCGATGCCCTGGAACACCTCACGATACACAACATTCTTAGTGAACACACCAGCTGCAATAGCCGCAGTAGCTGCACGGAAGCCCCCAACCACCAACACCTTGAGGGCACTCCAGATGCCAACCCGCGAGAAGGCAACATACAACTGACCATGCGAGAACACAGGGCGAGGCAGGTACACACCTGCTGCCTTGAGGGTCTGCCCCTGCGCCTTGTTGATTGCCATGCTACCTACTGCGCAGGCAACTGAAGCCTTATGCAATGCGGCGCCAAAGCCCACTGCACTGCCCCACGATAGCCTACTGCAGTGCCAGATGCCTGCTCACCTGTGCTGGGGTGGTCTGAGGTGGTGTTGCCCTGAAACTGCTGCTCCAGTTGCTGCACAAACTGGTGCCGCAAGCGCTCTTGCTGTGATGCTGTTTCTGCGCGTGCCACTGGTGGCTGCTGTGGCGGCAGCTGCGGCTGCACGGGTGGCTGTGCTGGCAGCAAATACCGCACCGAGTACTGCAGCGGTACGTCATACTCCTGTTCCAACTGAGCAAGCACATGCTGCAGGTGCTGCTGAGATGTCACCCGCAGCACGCGAGCTGGAAGAAGGACTGGCCGGTGCGGGTGCGCCTGCTCTGGCACTGTCACCTCTGCCAAGAACTGCGCTGATGCAGTCGTGACTTGGGGCTGGACTGCTGCACCTGCCTGCTGGGCTGCTGGACGCGCTTGCTGGGCTGCTGCTGCCGCAGCAGCACGGGCTGCCGCCTGTTCCTGCAAGCGCCGCTGCATAACCTGCAATGCATTCTGGTAGGCAGACTGCACAGGCTGCGGTGCAGTGAGCATGCTGGCAAGGAACTGTTGCTGCCGCTGCTGAACATTGGGTGGCAGCTGGCCCAATGGGTCCGTGGCAGCACCTGCAGGCAGGCAGGCAGGCAGGCAGGCAACATCATACATGAGTTGATGGAAGACATCAAGCTGAACATCAAACGTCCACAAATTGCTCTCATGGCAATTCCAACATGCCAGCATCGTTTGTTTTGCTTGCTGTGCTGCTGCTGCTGACGTACCTGGTGTGTGAGCTGCTGCTGGCTGAGCTCCATCTGTTGCAGGAGGACTGGCGAGTGGAGCTCCAATTGCAGCGGGGAAACTCCCACTGCAACATCAACAATTGGCAGCAGGAATGGAAGCGTTTAGCGCAGCACACCTTGCCTCACAGTGACGATCACTGCTCTGCAAAAGTTCGAGAACACTGTGAAGACATCAGTGCCCGCACAACATTCATCCCAGCAAATCTCACCTTCCTCGTGTCGATCATCGCGATCTGCTTGCCTCGCAGCGTGCTGCTGCCGCTGCAGAGACGCCCTGCTGTTGGGTGTGGTGGTTGCTGCAGCCGTGGCGGTGATGGCCAGCAAGATCACGCTGATCACTGCCCACCACCTCAAGTACAACGTGTATGCATCATTCGAGCACCAAAGTCGTTCAGCGCTGTGCTTGGTGGTTACAACTGCGACGCATTGCAGGGACAGCGCTGATCGCAAGGTGCTGCATGTCACAGGGCTGCGGTTGAAAAACCAAAGCGATTCGCGACGCTGCACTGCTTGTATCCACCGAGTTCCGCACACGCCCTGGGGTTCAAGGGCCAGGTCCTAAGCCAGGCTTCTGACTGACGGACGGACGGTATTTCTTTATAGTAATGGACTAGTGGTTACCCGTGGCTCCGCCACTCGCATCTGGCACGGAAGACAGGCATGGAGGTGCATTGTGTTGTTCAGGTGTGTTACATAAGCAAAACGTGGCCAGCGGCTTGTTGCAGCATGTGACATTTGCAGCCACCGCAACCACTGCAGCTGCAGCATGATAGATTATAAATACATGCCAGAGCTCCAGGGCCGAGTTCCTCAAGCACACTGTTCCAGTGCCGAGTGTGAAGCTCAAACCCCGATGCCCTGGAACACCTCACAATACACAACATTCTTAGTGAACACACCAGCTGCAATAGCCGCAGTAGCTGCACGGAAGCCCCAACCACCAACACCTTGAGGGCACTCCAGATGCCAACCCGCGAGAAGGCAACATACAACTGACCATGCGAGAACACAGGGCGAGGCAGGTACACACCTGCTGCCTTGAGGGTCTGCCCCTGCGCCTTGTTGATTGCCATGCTACCTACTGCGCAGGCAACTGAAGCCTTATGCAATGCGGCGCCAAAGCCCACTGCTCAGCCCCACGATAGCCTACTGCAGTGCCAGATGCCTGCTCACCTGTGCTGGGGTGGTCTGAGGTGGTGTTGCCCTGAAACTGCTGCTCCAGTTGCTGCACAAACTGGTGCCGCAAGCGCTCTTGCTGTGATGCTGTTTCTGCGCGTGCCACTGGTGGCTGCTGTGGCGGCAGCTGCGGCTGCACGGGTGGCTGTGCTGGCAGCAAATACCGCACTGAGTACTGCAGCGGTACGTCATACTCCTGTTCCAACTGAGCAAGCACATGCTGCAGGTGCTGCTGAGATGTCACCCGCAGCACGCGAGCTGGAAGAAGGACTGGCCGGTGCGGGTGCGCCTGCTCTGGCACTGTCACCTCTGCCAAGAACTGCGCTGATGCAGTCGTGACTTGGGGCTGGACTGCTGCACCTGACTGCTGGGCTGCTGGACGCGCTTGCTGGGCTGCTGCTGCCGCAGCAGCACGGGCTGCCGCCTGTTCCTGCAAGCGCCGCTGCATAACCTGCAATGCATTCTGGTAGGCAGACTGCACAGGCTGCGGTGCTGTGAGCATGCTGGCAAGGAACTGTTGCTGCCGCTGCTGAACATTGGGTGGCAGCTGGCCCAATGGGTCCGTGGCAGCACCTGCAGGCAGGCAGGCAGGCAGGCAGGCAACATCATACATGAGTTGATGGAAGACATCAAGCTGAACATCAAACGTCCACAAATTGCTCTCATGGCAATTCCAACATACCAGCATCGTTTGTTTTGCTTGCTGTGCTGCTGCTGCTGACGTACCTGGTGTGTGAGCTGCTGCTGGCTGAGCTCCATCTGTTGCAGGAGGACTGGCGAGTGGAGCCCCAATTGCAGCGGGGGAAACTCCCACTGCAACATCAACAATTGGCAGCAGGAATGGAAGCGTTTAGCGCAGCACACCTTGCCTCACAGTGACGATCACTGCTCTGCAAAAGTTCGAGAGCACTGTGAAGACATCAGTGCCCGCACAACATTCATCCCAGCAAATCTCACCTTCCTCGTGTCGATCATCGCGATCTGCTTGCCTCGCAGCGTGCTGCTGCCGCTGCAGAGACGCCCTGCTGTTGGGTGTGGTGGTTGCTGCAGCCGTGGCAGTGATGGCCAGCAAGATCACGCTGATCGCTGCCCACCACCTCAAGTACAACGTGTATGCATCATTCGAGCACCAAAGTCGTTCAGCGCTGTGCTTGGTGGTTACAACTGCGACGCATTGCAGGGACAGCGCTGATCGCAAGGTGCTGCATGTCACAGGTATGCGGTTGAAAAACCAAAGCGATTCGCGACGCTGCACTGCTTGTATCCACCGAGTTCCGCACACGCCCTGGGGTTCAAGGGCCAGGTCCTAAGCCAGGCTTCTGACGGACGGACGGACTGACTGACTGACGGACGGTATTTCTTTTTAGTAATGGACTAGTGGTTACCCGTGGCTCCGCCACTCGCATTGTGTTGTGCATTGTGTTGTTCAGGTGCATTGTGTTGTTCAGGTGTGTTTACATAAGCAAAACGTGGCCAGCGGCTTGTTGCAGCATGTGACATTTGCAGCTACCGCAACCACCGCAGCTGCAGCATGATAGATTATAAATACATGCCAGAGCTCCAGGGCCGAGTTCCTCAAGCACACTGTTCCAGTGCCGAGTGTGAAGCTCAAACCCCGATGCCCTGGAACACCTCACGATACACAACATTCTTAGTGAACACACCAGCTGCAATAGCCGCAGTAGCTGCACGGAAGCCTCCAACCACCAACACCTTGAGGGCACTCCAGATGCCAACCCGCGAGAAGGCAACATACAACTGACCATGCGAGAACACAGGGCGAGGCAGGTACACACCTGCTGCCTTGAGGGTCTGCCCCTGTGAACACCGTCAGGCCGGGGTGCACACATCCTTGCTGTCATCAGATCATTCACTGCATCAACATCATCATTCAGAGGCGTAAGGATCGCACGCTCCACAATGTACCGCTGTCGTGCAGCATCACCGCTTTGGCTGTCAATCTCCCCATACACAGCATCTATCAATTCCTGCAAAGTGCCCTCTTGCTGCCCTCCGCCACACACGACCTCATCAGGCAGGCGTATGTAATCCTCGCCTACAGCAGCGCATGTGGGCTCGGTGCCATCGCCCACGCGCTGCAGCCAATCTGCAAACTGCTGCTGCTTTGCCGCTGTTGTTGATCACGCTGTGCACGGGCAAACAAATTCTGCACCCAATTGCGGCGAGGGGCGGTGTTTGCTGCAGGAGCTGCGCCACTGGCACCAACAGCTGCCACAACGACAGCAGCAGCACCGAGTAACATGCCTGCATTGCCTGCTGGACGCGCTTGCTTGGCTGCTGCTGCCGCAGCAGCACGGGCTGCCGCCTGTTCCTGCAAGCGCCGCTGCATAACCTGCAATGCATTCTGGTAGGCAGACTGCACAGGCTGCGGTGCAGTGAGCATGCTGGCAAGGAACTGTTGCTGCCACTGCTGAACATTGGGTGGCAGCTGGCCCAATGGGTCCGTGGCAGCACCTGCAGGCAGGCAGGCAGGCAGGCAGGCAACATCATACATGAGTTGATGGAAGACATCAGGCTGAACATCAAACGTCCACAAATTGCTCTCATGGCAATTCCAACATGCCAGCATCGTTTGTTTTGCTTGCTGTGCTGCTTCTGCTGACGTACCTGGTGTGTGAGCTGCTGCTGGCTGAGCTCCATCTGTTGCAGGAGGACTGGCGAGTGGAGCTCCAATTGCAGCGGGGGAAACTCCCACTGCAACATCAACAATTGGCAGCAGGAATGGAAGCGTTTAGCGCATCACACCTTGCCTCACAGTGACGATCACTGCTCTGCAAAAGTTCGAGAACACTGTGAAGACATCAGTGCCCGCATAACATTCATCCCATCAAATCTCACCTTCCTCGTGTCGATCATCGCGATCTGCTTGCCTCGCAGCGTGCTGCTGCCGCTGCAGAGACGCCCTGCTGTTGGGTGTGGTGGTTGCTGCCGCCGTGGCAGTGATGGCCAGCAAGATCACGCTGATCACTGCCCACCACCTCATGTACAACGTGTATGCATCATTCGAGCACCAAAGTCGTTCAGCGCTGTGCTTGGTGGTTACAACTGCGACGCATTGCAGGAACAGCGCTGATCGCAAGGTGCTGCATGTCACAGGTATGCGGTTGAAAAACCAAAGCGATTCGCGACGCTGCACTGCTTGTATCCACCGAGTTCCGCACACGCCCTGGGGTTCAAGGGCCAGGTCCTAAGCCAGGCTTCTGACGGACGGACGGACTGACTGACGGACGGACGGACGGTATTTCTTTTAAGTAATGGACTAGTGGTTACCCGTGGCTCCGCCACTCGCATCTGGCACGGAAGACAGGCATGGAGGTGCATTGTGTTGTTCAGGTGTGTTACATAAGCAAAACGTGGCCAGCGGCTTGTTGCAGCATGTGACATTTGCAGCTACCGCAACCACTGCAGCTGCAGCATGATAGATTATAAATACATGCCAGAGCTCCAGGGCCGAGTTCCTCAAGCACACTGTTCCAGCGCCGAGTGTGAAGCTCAAACCCCGATGCCCTGGAACACCTCACGATACACAACATTCTTAGTGAACACACCAGCTGCAATAGCCGCAGTAGCTGCACGGAAGCCCCAACCACCAACACCTTGAGGGCACTCCAGATGCCAACCCGCGAGAAGGCAACATACAACTGACCATGCGAGAACACAGGGCGAGGCAGGTACACACCTGCTGCCTTGAGGGTCTGCCCCTGCGCCTTGTTGATTGTCATGGCATATGCAACGCGCACTGGAAACTGGCGCCTGCACATATCAAAAGGCATAGCCTGTGCATCAGAGGGTTGCAGGTTCAGGCGTGGCAGCCACACCACTCGGCCCTTTGCAGGGCCTGTGGCCACCTTTGCCTGGATGAAGTTGTCCATGAGTTTCGTGACCACCATGCGTGTGTCATTCGCCAATCCTGCAGACATGTTGCGCAGCAGAATGATAGGGCACCCAACGTGCAAGCGCAGCTTGTGTGGCGGCAAGCCAGACATGCGCAGAGTGTTCAAAAACTCTGGTGGATACAGGTGACCTTGTTGCTCACCGCGAACCACTGAGTCAGCACTGCTGTACACACGGCTCTCAACCTGAACACCGTCAGGCCGGGGTGCACACATCCTTGCTGTCATCAGATCATTCACTGCATCAACATCATCATTCAGAGGCGTAAGTATCGCACGCTCCACAATGTACTGCTGTCGTGCAGCATCACCGCTTTGGCTGTCAATCTCCCCATACACAGCATCTATCAATTCCTGCAAAGTGCCCTCTTGCTGCCCTCCGCCACACACGACCTCATCAGGTAGGCGTATGTAATCCTCGCCTACAGCAGCGCATGTGGGCTCGGTGCCCTCGCCCACGCGCTGCAGCCAATCTGCAAACTGCTGCTGCTTTGCGCTGTTGTTGATCACGCTGTGCACGGGCAAACAAATTCTGCACCCAATTGCGGCGAGGGGCGGGGTTTGCTGCAGGAGCTGCGCCACTGGCACCAACAGCTGCCACAACGACAGCAGCAGCACCGAGTAACATGCCTGCATTGCCTGCTGGACGCGCTTGCTGGGCTGCTGCTGCCGCAGCCTGTTCCTGCAAGCGCCGCTGCATAACCTGCAATGCATTCTGGTAGGCAGACTGCACAGGCTGCGGTGCAGTGAGCATGCTGGCAAGGAACTGTTGCTGCCGCTGCTGAACATTGGGTGGCAGCTGGCCCAATGGGTCCGTGGCGGCACCTGCAGGCAGGCAGGCAGGCAGGCAGGCAACATCATACATGAGTTGATGGAAGACATCAAGCTGAACATCAAACGTCCACAAATTGCTCTCATGGCAATTCCAACATGCCAGCATCGTTTGTTTTGCTTGCTGTGCTGCTGCTGCTGACATACCTGGTGTGTGAGCTGCTGCTGGCTGAGCTCCATCTGTTGCAGGAGGACTGGCGAGTGGAGCTCCAATTGCAGCGGGGGAAACTCCCACTGCAACATCAACAATTGTCAGCAGGAATGGAAGCGTGTAGCGCAGCACACCTTGCCTCACAGTGACGATCACTGCTCTGCAAAAGTTCGAGAACACTGTGAAGACATCAGTGCCCGCACAACATTCATCCCAGCAAATCTCACCTTCCTCGTGTCGATCATCGCGATCTGCTTGCCTCGCAGCGTGCTGCTGCCGCTGCAGAGACGCCCTGCTGTTGGGTGTGGAGGTTGCTGCAGCCGTGGCAGTGATGGCCAGCAAGATCACGCTGATCACTGCCCACCACCTCAAGTACAACGTGTATGCATCATTCGAGCACCAAAGTCGTTCAGCGCTGTGCTTGGTGGTTACAACTGCGACGCATTGCAGGAACAGCGATGATCGCAAGGTGCTGCATGTCACAGGTATGCGGTTGAAAAACCAAAGCGATTCGCGACGCTGCACTGCTTGTATCCACCGAGTTCCGCACACGCCCTGGGGTTTAACGGCCAGGTCCTAAGCCAGGCTTCTGACGGACGGACTGACTGACTGACGGACGGTATTTCTTTTAAGTAATGGATGGATGGATGGATGGACTAGTGGTTACCCGTGGCTCCGCCACTCGCATTGTGTTGTGCATTGTGTTGTTCAGGTGCATTGTGTTGTTCAGGTGTGTTACATAAGCAAAACGTGGCCAGCGGCTTGTTGCAGCATGTGACATTTGCAGCTACCGCAACCACTGCAGCTGCAGCATGATAGATTATAAATACATGCCAGAGCTCCAGGGCCGAGTTCCTCAAGCACACTGTTCCAGTGCCGAGTGTGAAGCTCAAACCCCGATGCCCTGGAACGCCTCACGATACACAACATTCTTAGTGAACACACCAGCTGCAATAGCCGCAGTAGCTGCACGGAAGCCCCCAACCACCAACACCTTGAGGGCACTCCAGATGCCAACCCGCGAGAAGGCAACATACAACTGACCATGCGAGAACACAGGGCGAGGCAGGTACACACCTGCTGCCTTGAGGGTCTGCCACTGCGCCTTGTTGATTGTCATGGCATATGCAACGCGCACTGGAAACTGGCGCCTGCACATATCAAAAGGCATAGCCTGTGCATCAGAGGGCTGCAGGTTCAGGCGTGGCAGCCACACCACGGCTGCTGTTGGCGCCGGCTGCCACGCTGTGCATCTGCGTTCTGCTGCAGGTTTTGCCGCTGTTGTTGATCACGCTGTGCACGGGCAAACAAATTCTGCACCCAATTGCGGCGAGGGGCGGGGTTTGCTGCAGGAGCTGCGCCACTGGCACCAACAGCTGCCACAACGACAGCAGCAGCACCGGGTAACATGCCTGCATTGCCTGCTGGACGCGCTTGCTGGGCTGCTGCTGCCGCAGCAGCACGGGCTGCCGCCTGTTCCTGCAAGCGCCGCTGCATAACCTGCAATGCATTCTGGTAGGCAGACTGCACAGGCTGCGGTGCAGTGAGCATGCTGGCAGGGAACTGTTGCTGCCGCTGCTGAACATTGGGTGGCAGCTGGCCCAATGGGTCCGTGGCAGCACCTGCAGGCAGGCAGGCAGGCAGGCAGGCAACATCATACATGAGTTGATGGAAGACATCAAGCTGAACATCAAACGTCCACAAATTGCTCTCATGGCAATTCCAACATGCCAGCATCGTTTGTTTTGCTTGCTGTGCTGCTGCTGCTGGCGTACCTGGTGTGTGAGCTGCTGCTGGCTGAGCTCCATCTGTTGCAGGAGGACTGGCGAGTGGAGCTCCAATTGCAGCGGGGGAAACTCCCACTGCAACATCAACAATTGGCAGCAGGAATGGAAGCGTGTAGCGCAGCACACCTTGCCTCACAGTGACGATCACTGCTCTGCAAAAGTTAGAGAACACTGTGAAGACATCAGTGCCCGCACAACATTCATCCCAGCAAATCTCACCTTCCTCGTGTCGATCATCGCGATCTGCTTGCCTCGCAGCGTGCTGCTGCCGCTGCAGAGACGCCCTGCTGTTGGCTGTGGTGGTTGCTGCAGCCGTGGCAGTGATGGCCAGCAAGATCACGCTGATCACTGCCCACCACCTCAAGTACAACGTGTATGCATCATTCGAGCACCAAAGTCGTTCAGCGCTGTGCTGGGTGGTTACAACTGCGACGCATTGCAGGAACAGCGCTGATCGCAAGGTGCTGCATGTCACAGGTATGCGGTTGAAAAACCTAAGCGATTCGCGACGCTGCACTGCTTGTATCCACCGAGTTCCGCACACGCCCTGGGGTTTAACGGCCAGGTCCTAAGCCAGGCTTCTGACGGACGGACTGACTGACTGACGGACGGTATTTCTTTTAAGTAATGGATTATTATTATTACTAGTGGTTACCCGTGGCTCCGCCACTCGCATCTGGCACGGAAGACAGGCATGGAGGTGCATTGTGTTGTTCAGGTGTGCTGCTGCGGGACAAAGGTGGCCTGACATCTGTCCGAACCCTTTGGTGTGAGGCAGCTTTGGTAATGCCTTGTCGCGAATCAAATTGACAAAACTTCAATTGCACCTTTACTGCCGACCTGTCTCCATGACTGTTCTGATAACACTTGGGGTTCTACATGCAGGGGTGTGCTGCTGACAGTTGGTGTGTTACATAAGCAAAACGTGGCCAGCGGCTTGTTGCAGCATGTGACATTTGCAGCTACCGCAACCACTGCAGCTGCAGCATGATAGATTATAAATACATGCCAGAGCTCCAGGGCCGAGTTCCTCAAGCACACTGTTCCAGTGCCGAGTGTGAAGCTCAAACCCCGATGCCCTGGAACACCTCACGATGCACAACATTCTTAGTGAACACACCAGCTGCAATAGCCGCAGTAGCTGCACGGAAGCCCCCAACCACCAACACCTTGAGGGCACTCCAGATGCCAACCCGCGAGAAGGCAACATACAACTGACCATGCGAGAACACAGGGCGAAGCAGGTACACACCTGCTGCCTTGAGGGTCTGCCCCTGCGCCTTGTTGATTGTCATGGCATATGCAACGCGCACTGGAAACTGGCGCCTGCACATATCAAAAGGCATAGCCTTTGCATCAGAGGGCTGCAGGTTCAGGCGTGGCAGCCACACCACTCGGCCCTTTGCAGGGCCTGTGGCCACCTTTGCCTGGATGAAGTTGTCCATGAGTTTCTTGACCACCATGCGTGTGCCATTCGCCAATCCTGCAGACATGTTGCGCAGCAGAATGATAGGGCACCCAACGTGCAAGCGCAGCTTGTGTGGCGGCAAGCCAGACATGTGCAGAGTGTTCAAAAACTCTGGTGGATACAGGTGACCTTGTTGCTCACCGCGCACCACTGAGTCAGCACTGCTGTACACACGGCTCTCAACCTGAACACCGTCAGGCGGGGGTGCACACATCCTTGCTGTCATCAGATCATTCACTGCATCAACATCATCATTCAGAGGCGTAAGGATCGCACGCTCCACAATGTACTGCTGTCGTGCAGCATCACCGCTTTGGCTGTCAATCTCCCCATACACAGCATCTATCAATTCCTGCAAAGTGCCCTCTTGCTGCCCTCCGCCACACACGACCTCATCAGGCAGGCGTATGTAATCCTCGCCTACAGCAGCGCATGTGGGCTCGGTGCCCTCGCCCACGCGCTGCAGCCAATCTGCAAACTGCCGCTGCCTCTGTGCAGACACATTGCACGTGGATTCTGCATGCAGACGCGCTACAGGAATCTGGTAGGCAGACTGCACAGGCTGCGGTGCAGTGAGCATGCTGGCAAGGAACTGTTGCTGCCGCTGCTGAACATTGGGTGGCAGCTGGCCCAATGGGTCCGTGGCAGCACCTGCAGGCAGGCAGGCAGGCAGGCAGGCAACATCATGCATGAGTTGATGGAAGACATCAAGCTGAACATCAAACGTCCACAAATTGCTCTCATGGCAATTCCAACATGCCAGCATCGTTTGTTTTGCTTGCTGTGCTGCTGCTGCTGACGTACCTGGTGTGTGAGCTGCTGCTGGCTGAGCTCCATCTGTTGCGGGAGGACTGGCGAGTGGAGCTCCAATTGCAGCGGGGGAAACTCCCACTGCAACATCAACAATTGGCAGCAGGAATGGAAGCGTGTAGCGCAGCACACCTTGCCTCACAGTGACGATCACTGCTCTGCAAAAGTTCGAGAACACTGTGAAGACATCAGTGCCCGCACAACATTCATCCCAGCAAATCTCACCTTCCTCGTGTCGATCATCGCGATGTGCTTGCCTCGCAGCGTGCTGCTGCCGCTGCAGAGACGCCCTGCTGTTGGGTGTGGTGGTTGCTGCAGCCGTGGCAGTGATGGCCAGCAAGATCACGCTGATCGCTGCCCACCACCTCAAGTACAACGTGTATGCATCATTCGAGCACCAAAGTCGTTCAGCGCTGTTCTTGGTGGTTACAACTGCGACGCATTGCAGGAACAGCGCTGATCGCAAGGTGCTGCATGTCACAGGTATGCGGTTGAAAAACCAAAGCGATTCGCGACGCTGCACTGCTTGTATCCACCGAGTTCCGCACACGCCCTGGGGTTTAACGGCCAGGTCCTAAGCCAGGCTTCTGACGGACGGACTGACTGACTGACGGACGGTATTTCTTTTAAGTAATGGATGGATGGATGGATGGACTAGTGGTTACCCGTGGCTCCGCCACTCGCATTGTGTTGTGCATTGTGTTGTTCAGGTGCATTGTGTTGTTCAGGTGTGTTACATAAGCAAAACGTGGCCAGCGGCTTGTTGCAGCATGTGACATTTGCAGCTACCGCAACCACTGCAGCTGCAGCATGATAGATTATAAATACATGCCAGAGCTCCAGGGCCGAGTTCCTCAAGCACACTGTTCCAGTGCCGAGTGTGAAGCTCAAACCCCGATGCCCTGGAACACCTCACGATACACAACATTCTTAGTGAACACACCAGCTGCAATAGCCGCAGTAGCTGCACGGAAGCCCCAACCACCAACACCTTGAGGGCACTCCAGATGCCAACCCGCGAGAAGGCAACATACAACTGACCATGCGAGAACACAGGGCGAGGCAGGTACACACCTGCTGCCTTGAGGTTCTGCCCCTGCGCCTTGTTGATTGTCATGGCATATGCAACGCGCACTGGAAACTGGCGCCTGCACATATCAAAAGGCATAGCCTGTGCATCAGAGGGCTGCAGGTTCAGGCGTGGCAGCCACACCACGGCTGCTGTTGGCGCCGGCTGCCACGCTGTGCATCTGCGTTCTGCTGCCGGTTTTGCCGCTGTTGTTGATCACGCTGTGCACGGGCAAACAAATTCTGCACCCAATTGCGGCGAGGGGCGGGGTTTGCTGCAGGAGCTGCGCCACTGGCACCAACAGCTGCCACAACGACAGCAGCAGCACCGAGTAACATGCCTGCATTGCCTGCAGCAGCACCTGCGAAGCGGCACAGCAAACACAGTGCAGGACATTTACTTGGTCTGCCCAATCCCACAGGGATGCTAACGCACGCACACAGCTGCTTCGACGGCTGTCTGCAGCACTCTGCATTGCCATGCTGCCTACTGCGCAGGCAACTGAAGCCTTATGCAATGCGGCGCCAAAGCCCACTGCACTGCCCCACGATAGCCTACTGCAGTGCCAGATGCCTGCTCACCTGTGCTGGGGTGGTCTGAGGTGGTGTACACTGCAGTGCCAGATGCCTGCTCACCTGTGCTGGGGTGGTCTGAGGTGGTGTTGCCCTGAAACTGCTGCTCCAGTTGCTGCACAAACTGGTGCCGCAAGCGCTCTTGCTGTGATGCTGTTTCTGCGCGTTCCACTGGTGGCTGCTGTGGCGGCAGCTGCGGCTGCACGGGTGGCTGTGCTGGCAGCAAATACCGCACTGAGTACTGCAGCGGTACGTCATACTCCTGTTCCAACTGAGCAAGCACATGCTGCAGGTGCTGCTGAGATGTCACCCGCAGCACGCGAGCTGGAAGAAGGACTGGCCGGTGCGGGTGCGCCTGCTCTGGCACTGTCACCTCTGCCAAGAACTGCGCTGATGCGGTCGTGACTTGGGGCTGGACTGCTGCACCTGCCTGCTGGGCTGCTGGACGCGCTTGCTGGGCTGCTGCTGCCGCAGCAGCACGGGCTGCCGCCTGTTCCTGCAAGCGCCGCTGCATAACCTGCAATGTATTCTGGTAGGCAGACTGCACAGGCTGCGGTGCAGTGAGCATGCTGGCAAGGAACTGTTGCTGCCGCTGCTGAACATTGGGTGGCAGCTGGCCCAATGGGTCCGTGGCAGCACCTGCAGGCAGGCAGGCGGGCAGGCAGGCAACATCATACATGAGTTGATGGAAGACATCAAGCTGAACATCAAACGTCCACAAATTGCTCTCATGGCAATTCCAACATGCCAGCATCGTTTGTTTTGCTTGCTGTGCTGCTGGTGCTGACGTACCTGGTGTGTGAGCTGCTGCTGGCTGAGCTCCATCTGTTGCAGGAGGACTGGCGAGTGGAGCTCCAATTGCAGCGGGGGAAACTCCCACTGCAACATCAACAGTTGGCAGCAGGAATGGAAGCGTTTAGCGCAGCACACCTTGCCTCACAGTGACGATCACTGCTCTGCAAAAGTTCGAGAACACTGTGAAGACATCAGTGCCCGCACAACATTCATCACAGCAAATCTCACCTTCCTCGTGTCGATCATCGCGATCTGCTTGCCTCGCAGCGTGCTGCTGCCGCTGCAGAGACGCCCTGCTGTTGGGTGTGGTGGTTGCTGCAGCCGTGGCAGTGATGGCCAGCAAGATCACGCTGATCACAGCCCACCACCTCAAGTACAACGTGTATGCATCATTCGAGCACCAAAGTCGTTCAGCGCTGTGCTTGGTGGTTACAACTGCGACGCATTGCAGGAACAGCGCTGATCGCAAGGTGCTGCATGTCACAGGTATGCGGTTGAAAAACCAAAGCGATTCGCGACGCTGCACTGCTTGTATCCACCGAGTTCCGCACACGCCCTGGGGTTCAAGGGCCAGGTCCTAAGCCAGGCTTCTGACGGCTCGTCCCAGATAGATAGATAGATAGATAGATTCTGCATGCTGCTGCTCTTTTGAAAGATGAGACAAAGAAGATAAGAAGGCTGCACTGCAATCCATGTTGGTTATAAATGTTTGTTTGCTCTTGCCTCACTGGGCTGGTGGCGCTCACACGAGTGAATTGCGTCTAGTGTCTGTCTGTTCGTGGATCACGAATGAGCCTGTACTACCTTCATATAATACACATAATGCATTTAAACTCTAATTCACTGCTTCTAACGCTGTGCTGAGAACATTCACACGCACCTCAACTTGCACCATCTGTGCCCACTACCGACAGCCAGCTCCCAGCCCGAATCAAAGCTTATTATCATAACGCACATATATTTAAATTAATGATCAATGCAATCGATTGCCCGATGGCAAGCACGTCCGTCTTTTAAGGGATTATGTCCGTCATCAGCGTATGTTCTGACAATCTGCTGATGCAAACGCACATACACGACTGATATAGCTTGTAGTTGGCGAATACTGTGAGAGCCAGCGTGGTGTCAGCTGCTAGGTGCACGTTGAAGCCCTTTCGGCCTTTTCGGTGTGGGAACAAACTGATAGAGCTGGGAAATTATTGCTTTTAATACAATTTTACCATAAACGTATCATGTCAGCTCTCAGGCCACAGCTTTCACCACACCCATATGGCACTGCTCTTGTCTAACTAGACATGCTAAACCACAGAGGAACCAACCCACTGCCAAGCCCTGTAGCATCAGTCATGGGTGAGTCACCAAGCACATTTGAATGTGCGGCACTACCCAGTATCGGCTTTCTGCCAAAGAGCCTTAACAACCTCTTCCAGCAATTGTGCATCGAGCTGCTGCTTGTTTGCTGCCTGCCCTGAGATGGATGCTGCTGCTGCTGCTGGCTCACCGAAACCCTCAGGCTGCTGCTGTGACTCAGCAGCCCTGCTGGCCATTCCTGGCTGCTCAGGCCCATCAACCTGCAGGCCTGCATCGGCGCTGTTATTAGCCACTGCCTGCTGCTGCTGCTGCTGAGCGCACTGCCTCACTGGCCGGCGTGGCTCATATGTCAAGCGGCCTGCAACAGAAAAACATGCAGAAAATATTTGGTGTCCAATCTGTAACAGATGCTTCGGCCAACCCCACAGCCACCTCATGATGTGTGCCTCAGTATTGATGTTGGATCCCAAAACTGTGGAATTTGCTTATTTGATGGCAGCCCAACAGCTCAAAGGATTTTGTACTTGGCAAAAACACAGTTGTTGGATGAGCATGCTTATGTGGTGCATGATCCAGCCGAAGTCAAGGGACACTTAGACAGCATTGTCCATCATGTTGAAACCTTGCTGAACGGCAGGCCTTACTACTGTCTTATAGAGATGCAGTACTTTGATCAAGAGGCTTCCCGTGGGCTGGTATTCCCACTTCAGTTGGAATCATGTATAGGCATGTACTTTGTTCAAAAGGGGATTCCCATCAGAATAATTCATGTAAAAAGCGATATCCATTCTTGAATATTCATGGATGGAAACAGGATAGTTGGTGGAGGCGAAAGCAGCATGTAGTTGAGGTGGTCAGTAAAATCCTAAACCCTGCTGTGCCTGGCAATGCATTTGCACGCAGAGACCATGACTTGTCAAATTGGTGTGGTCACCAAAGCCAGCAGCAGCAGAGGGTAACGAGACCCTTGCTGCTGCAGGTGGTGGCAGCGGCGGCAGCAGCAGCGGCAGCGCCTCAGGCGCGCGGCGATCAATGTGCTTGGGGGAGGTTACGCTGAAGGAGGCGGATCTGCTGAGCAACATGCTTGGCGGCCGCATCCGCAGCAACCTGCGGCAGGCTGGTCACAGCATTTATGTTGACGCAATGCTCAGTGCAGAGGAGCGGCAGCAGCGAAAGGCTAAGCAGCAACTGCGGCGTGAGCTGCAGCAGCAGGGCGTGCGCACCCGGTGGTCGCGTGCCACACTGATGCGCTGGCGCCGTGGTGGTGCAGATGGCCGTCGGGGCAGCTGGGAAGAGGTGCCACCGCTGCCAGCAGAGGTGCCTGGCAGCTAGGCTTAGTAGCAGCGGCGCAGTGTGGAGGTTTGGGAAGTGAACATTTGGCGCATGGTGATGTCAGGTGGTGGTGTCTCTTGAGATGCCGCAACTTTTGAGGAGTGGTTGATATGGATTATCTCTGGTGCAACTAGCATCGCATCCATTGTGTTGTGCCATTGGATTGCGCTCATGTTGGCTTTAGCCAGTTTACTCCCGCTTTTATGGTGTTTCAAAGCACACTTTTAGGTGTGCCAGCTTATGCCTTGTACAATCCTGGTCGAGAGTCTAGGACTATTTTGGCTTCAAGTTGCTTCAATCTCCCTTTTTGGCGCAAGATTGCGTTCACTTTGTGTGGTGCATGCCATCTGAGATGGCGAACGGCCTACGTGTAACTTCCACTCTCTTCTCTTCTACATTGGAGTCAATATCCTCCTGCACAAAGACATGACATTGCTGATGCAATTGCACAATGTCTTGTGTTTCACTATAGGAACCTGCAGGCTGTGTACG
>CADDIJ020000161.1:0-59761 GCA_902809745.2 Tetradesmus lagerheimii
GTGCTTACCAAGCTTGCCTCCCGCCCTGCATACCGCTCTAATGCATTTTGTGTGCCCAAGGGCAGTTCTTGGCGTCTGGTGATCAATTACAAGTATATCAACACCTTCAATGTCGCCCGCAAGTGCAGGTTTGAGACGCTGCGGTTTTGCAGCGTTACGACTTGAGCAATGCCTTTGCTGTCAAGGCTGACATGGCAGACGCATTCTATCAGGTGCCTCTGCACGCTAGCGCAGTCGATTACTTTTGCTTTGAGTTTGCTGGCGAGTTTTATCAGATCAACTGCTTGCCTTTTGGCTGGAATAACTCGCCTTACTACTTCACCAAGGTGACTAGGCCTTTGTTGCGCATCTGCGCTCCCCTGCGCATACACGTGTGCCGTCAGGCACCATGTACCCTGCAGCGCCTGGCAGCCGTGGCAGTGTAGCGCAGGTTGGCTGCAAGGTACTGCCCTACTTGGATGACTTTTTGTTTGTGTCCCCTGACCAGGAGACAGCAGCAGCCGGTGCTGAGTGGATCCAATCCATAATGTACTGGCTTGGCTTTACGCCCCACCCCACCAAGTCTGTGTGGGAGCCCACACAGCGGCTGGAGCATTTGGGCCTGGTTGTGGACCTGGCCCAAGGCACCTTCTGTGTGCCCCCAGCCAAGGTTGCCCGCCCCACCCGCCTGGCGCGCGGCATTGCTATTGCTGCCAAGCAGAACAAGCGCCGCGTGCCAAAGCGAGCGCTGGCTGCATTTTGTGGATATGCGCAGTCTGTGCGGCTGGCTGTCATGCCTGCCAACCTGTTTCTGCGTAGTTTGTATGACGATTGTGCGTCTGTTTCTGGCTGGAATGGGACTGTCAGCATCTCCCGCCAGTCCTTCCGTGATCTTGAGTGGTGGGCGAGCATCCCTGTGCAGCATTTGTCGTCGCCTATTCGGTTGCGCCCGGCTACTGTTGATTTGTTTGTTGATGCATGTCCCACAGGCTGGGGCGCTGTGCTGCCTGTCCTGGGCGACAGCCCCGAAGGGATTGCTCACGGCGCCTGGTCTGCTGCTGAAGCGTGCATGCACATCAACCAGCAGGAGATGCGAGCTGTGCGCATGGCTCTGCTGTCTTTTGAGCCTGTGGTGCGCGATCGTGTGGTGAGGCTGCATGAAGATAACACGGTGACAGAGTCTGTTTTGGGGCGCTTTGCTTCACGGTCCGCTGCTCTCATGGACGAGTACAGGTTGTTGTGGTCTGTGCTTGAAGATCTGCATGTTCAGCTGCAGGTGGTCAGGGTGAAATCAGAACTTAATAGAGCTGATGCACCTTCTCGCTTTGTTGACCATGGGGACTACCGCCTGGATTCTGAGATGTTTAGTTGGCTGGATCTTATGTGGGGCCCGCACAAAATAGACCCGTTTGCTTCGGCGGAAAACACGCACTGTCACTGCTTCTACAGTTTGTTCCAGTGCCCTGGCAGCAGGGGCGTTGATGCCCTGCTGCAGCCATGGTCTGCTTGGGGCAATGCCTTTGCTTTCCCGCCTGTCACCACCTCAATGTTGCTGCAGGTTGTGCAGAAAGCGCGCGAAGAGCGTGCAAATGTTACGGTGGTGGTGCCGTTGTGGCCGGCTCAGCCTTGGTTTCATGAGCTGATGCTGCTTGCGGTTGACAGCTTCCAGCTGCCTTGTTCGACGCTCACCGGCCCTATGGCTCGGCGCCACAGTTCCTGGCCCTTGCTAGCTGTTCGCATCGAGCACTAGCTTGCAGATGGTCCCGCAGCTAGGTGTTTGCTGCGCAAAGGCTGCGTGTTGGGCATGCGTGTGTACAGCGTGCCGCTGCTCAGCATTTGATTTGCTGTTGCTGCTGCTTGCAGCAGTTGTCGGCCCCAGCACTACATTCAGAGGTTTGAAGGTTGGCAGCATGTGTGCTTGCTGCAGTGGTGGTTTGTGCTGGTGGTTGTGTGTTTTGGTTTGCGTTTGCTTCTGCTGCTGCTTCTCGCAGCAGTTGTCGGCCCCAGCCCTGGATTCAGCGGTGTAGGTTTGGCAGCGTGAGTGTTTGCTGCGTTAGTGGTGTGCGCTGGGGTGCGTCTGTTTGTTTGCCTGCCACATGTGTTGTGGCTTCTATCTGCGCGCCGTGTTGCGGCGGGCCAGGTGGGCTGCAAGCCTTGCTGCTTGCAGCCCTCCCCCTTCCTGTTCCACTGGTCTTTTCAATGTGGCTATTGGCTGAGGCTACCTGACCAGCAGTTTGCTCTGCTGACAGCTGGCAGCTCCCGGAGGCTGCATGCATTGCAGCGGGCTCGCACCTGGCTGTGTCCTTGCAGCCCTTGCATTTTCCTGCCAGCTGTTACAGCAGCCTCAGCCAAGCCTTCCCACTATCTATACCGTCATGGCGAAAGCAGTATTAATGTGCAATGGACTTGTTCATTGCGGTTAATGCAGCGTAGCTGTATCCCTGCTTGCCTGGTCAAAGGCAAGCAGTGGGTGAGGTGACAGTCAAAACACGTCATTACCTCACCGCTGCCGAAGGCCACTTAGCATGCGCAGGCGTCTAGCCCTGCACGTTTTCGTTGCTGTTCATGCGAACTGCAACTCGCCCGCCCTTCCCGCCCCTTTTTTTTGTGGCTACTGTTCCGCATTGTGCACTGGGTGGTGGCGCTGCAGTGGCTGTGTTGCTAGCGGTGCCTCTGGTTTCAGGTGACTGACCACTGGCTGTCAGTTGCCGCAGAGTAGTTGCGCAACATGCACAACGTGCCGCGCTACCTGCCGAACCTGTGCCGCTCGCTGGGTTTCATGGTTTTATGCTGCCTTGCAGCAATGAGATGGTGTTGCCCGCTGCAGCCCCTACATAGTGTCATGTCCGCTGCCATGCAGCGTCTGACAGTGGTGCGCTGTCGCGCAGCTTTGATAGCTGTGCTGATGCTGGTTGCTTCCCATAGTGTGTGGTGCTTTGCAGCTCTCGCAGTGTTTCTGCTGCAGGCCTGCGTAGCCTGTTTCTGCGTTGTGCGCCCTTGCGCCAGGCTTGTTTGGGGACCTGTTCATTGCTGGTCCCCTGCCTTCCCTTTGCTGCCGGTGCCTGCACCTGTCTGCTGCTTTCGCCTCTCCTCTGTCTTGCCTCTTGTTGAATTGTGCCGCTCTCGGTGCTTGAAAGTGTGTAACCCCTCAAACGGCTATTGGCTGAGGCTACCTGACCAGCAGTTTGCTCTGCTGACAGCTGGCAGCTCCCGGAGGCTGCATGCATTGCAGCGGGCTCGCACCTGGCTGTGTCCTTGCAGCCCTTGCATTTTCCTGCCAGCTGTTACAGCAGCCTCAGCCAAGCCTTCCCACTATCTATATCGTCATGGCGAAAGCAGTATATTGTGCTGTAATTAGTGTGGACTTTAACTCTGAAACATATATGATGCATCTGCATGCTGGACAGTAGTGCCACCAAGTTGGCTGTGTGTTACACAACGTAGCAGCATGTGTAAGGTTTACACAACATCCCCCTCCATATCTATCCACTGTTCCCAGGAACATAGCACCCTTAGGGCAGGTGGCCAGCACGTTCAGGATGGGGCGGCTCTGAGCGTCGCTCCAGCCGTCACAGCTGATGGTCATGCCTGTGCTGTTGGCCCGCTTGTCCCATTTCTTCAACTGCTGCTGTATGCGCTGCTTTGCTGCATCCAGGCACGTAGTGCGCAGGGTGTTGTAAGCCATGGGCTTGTAGGTGGGCGTAGGCAAGTCCTCACTGCAGCTGGCAGCAGCAATGAAAGCAAGGGAAATTATCATGGAATGTCAGGAAAGAAAGGGCTGCAGACCCCAGTTGCTGCTGCAGTACATTCCTGGAAGTGCGGTGCAATGCAATGCAATGCCCTCTGTTGCGCCTGCTGCTGTACTCTGGGTCTGCTGCAGGGTCTACACACTTCTGCATGGCTAGAGTAAAAACACTCCTGGCTCCTGCAGGCCCCAGCCAATCGGCATACAGCATGGTTTGTAAACCCCAAACCCTAAACTAGCAGATGTGAAATAGGGTTGTGCTCACCAGGCTTTGCTGCAACAAGCTGAAAATTAAGCCCTGGGTTTAAAAGAAAATTCATGAGCATGTTTGGCAGCCCCTTAAGGGGGCTGCTTGAATCTTTTGGATCTTCTTGAACCTTTGCCAATTTCGTCCAGATAGCTACAAACCAAAGGGAAACCCGGTCTTGAATGACCTCTTTGAATCTTTGAATCTTAGGATTTCAAGATTTCTATGGGGGATTGAAAAAATATTTTTTTGTTGTTTTCCGTGGCCCCACATGGCAGCTCTTCTCTGACCAGGATTCATAGATTGAAGCAGGTGATCTGAAATCAATCTTCCAGTAGCTCATCATCATCATCATCATCATGTTACCCATTAAGCCATAGCATCAAGTTCCAGTAGCTATGTCATATGACACATGTTGATCATGACATGCCATCAGATTGCTACAGCACACAGCACTGCACCTCAAACACTGGCTATGATCTACTCCCAACTTCTTTGCGATGCATTAAATGCTTCACGTGCACCGCCAGGAGTGCAAATTTTTCTAGTTTCACCACCCATTGCGTGGGATGTGGCAGTCGCTCACATGTACACTAATGCTGCTGCTGCTGCTGCTGCTGGTGTGCCCGTAGATTGGCAGGGCATTCAAGCGTGCTGATGCCCAGAGCGTGCATGATGACCTGGCAGATCTGATCTTCTTGGAGGGCCTGCCCATGCGGCTGGTGAAGAGCAAGTACCTGCGCAGCTTCATTGACGCTGTGTCCACCCATGTTCAGCACAGACTGGTGTCCAGAGGCAGCGCAGACGGCATGCAGCTAGTTAGTTAGTTAGTTACACAGCCTATAGTGTTGGTATCCTTCATCATCATCATGTTACCCATTAAGCCATAGCATCAACGCCATCGGCCCCGCGCCCCTCAGGAGCGGAAGAAAGAGGGAGCACTGCTCCATTGTGTTTGCAAATATTACGCACATCCCAAGCTTGGACAAGATACTCAGCAATGCTCCTAGATAATAATAATAATAATCATTCTGATAAGCCCTACCTTTCGGCATCGGCACCGCAATGCTCCTAGATATCACTCGGCACACCCCCCTACTACCCCAAATATCATCAGAAACAAAACGCAACAACTTGGTGGATGCATCAGTCAACGACAACACATTGCGCAATTTTTCAGCGCCGCCAGCAACATCGCGCAAAACAGACCGAATTTCATCAAGCATAGTATCCCTCTGAGCAGAAGTAGCGGGACAATCAAACATCAGATGTGACAAAGACTCAACACCCTGACCACAAGCAGGACATGCTGTGTTAGAATCAGCTCTGCTGCCACCATAACGACTGGTACGCTCATGCACACAAAGACAGCCCATTCGAACACGCATCAGCAACTCAATACCACGCGTTGGCGCACCAGAACACAAAAAGGGCCTAGCCCTTTTAAAACGCATGGCATCAGCATGTGTAGGGTGCACATGCGTGATGTAACGGCTCAAAGTAGAGTGCTGCAGTGATTCACAAACAATTGTGTCTGCATGCAGCTTCCTGACCTGACGGTTGATGTGATTCTTGCACGCATTAGCTCGATCAGCCGCCGCCTCAACATCCACACCATACTTGCAAAGCAAACTCTGCACATACTTATGCCAAGGTGTCACCGCAACAGCACCACTAGGGCGCTTCCACTCAGCTGAAAACACCTGATGTGGCAACCGACAGTTCTGCATACGCTGAACCCTAAAGTAATACTCCATCGCCCTCTGATGAAGCCACATGTGCAATGGCTTCACACCCCATTCAGCCAGAACAAGTGAAGTGCAAGGGCGCTCCTTGCCACAACGCATTGAGCACTTGATGATGTCAGTCTGCACTTTGTCAATCTGTTGCAGTTGCCTTGCAGTTGACAGAAACCAGACCTCGCTGCCATATTCAACAATCAGGCGAACGCATGTAAGCAGAATGATACGCTTTACTTCCACGCTGATGAGCCGGCTCTTCCAGACCCTTCACACGATGCACTTTTGCCAACATCTTCTCAAAGTGCGTATTCCAGTTGCAGGCATTGTTGAACCACAGGCCAAGGTAGCAGTACTCTGATACAACAGGCACAGGCACACCGTTCCAAACGATGCCAGAATCAGCCAACTGGCTGGGCTGTCTAGCTGGTGAGACATGCATGACAGCAGACTTCAAGCTTTCAGCTTGAACCGCCACTTACAACTGTATTCATAAACTGTTGCAGCCACAGCCTGAACCTCAGCCAGAGATCCGCACACAGCAACAAAGTCATCAGCCTGCATGGCTGCCACAACCTGACCAGCAGGTTCGTCACAAGGGCCCATAAGGGTGATTCCAGGGTGCTTTGCATGCACCTCATGCAGCAGATCATCAATGAAGTACAGGTACAGTGTGGGGGAAATAACATCGCCCTCATGCAAACCAAGGTCACATGTGAAGCTCTCAGTGACATGACCTTCGTGAGACACCACACGGCGTGCACCCTGATACAAGTTGTAGAGTACACGGAACATCTTTCCACGCACACCCTTGTCCCACAGCTTTTGAAAGAGCCCATCAAGCCACACTGTTGGGAAAGCCTTATAGGTGTCAACAAACAGCACATAAGAATCCTTCCCCTCAGCTTTCCTCCCACCCAACACCTCACTGAGCACACTCTGGTGGTCAGCACAGCTGCGCTTGGGACGAAAGCCGTTCTGGCTCTCGTGCAGCAACGGCGTTCCTGCTGCTGTAGCAGCAGTTACACGCTGCTGCTGCTGCTGCTGTTGCTGCTGACGTGCCTGCTGCTGCTGCTGCTGCTGCTGCTGCTGCTGCCTGCTGTTGCTGCTGCTGCCGTTGCTGTGTCGTGCCCTCCGCCACTGACTTGCCTTCTGCAAACTTGATGAGGCGCTGGTTGAGAACGCTGGTGTAAAATTTGTAAAGCACGCTAAGCAGGGTGATACCACGGTAGTTGGTGGGGTCTGTCAGGTCACCCTTCTTGGGCATGTTCACAACCGTACCTGGCACCTGGTGCACCTGCTCAAGCTGCCACATCAGATTGCAGTACTGCAGTAACATATCTGCGGCCGTGCTGCCTCCATACTTGAGTAGCTCATTGACAATGCCCTCCTCAGCCGGGTTGCCGGCCTTGCCAGTGCGCAGCCTCTGCAGGCAGTCGGAAACTTCGGCGGCAGTGATGGGCAGGTCCAGCGGGGTGGCAGGGGAGTTAGCAGAGTCTTGCAAATACTGTTGCACATTGGCTGCAACACAAGACATGTGTGCAGCGTCAAACTGGGGGTTGGAGGAAGCAAATGCTGCATGGCTGCCAACGCGCTCATAATGACACTTGAAAGCATCAGCTTTCTCAGCTGGGGTAGATGCCACATGCCCAGATGGATGCTGCATGACGCTGTAAACTGCCTCGCTGACATGCTTAGGGCACAGACGACGCACAAGCTGCCACATGTCTTTCTCTCCAAGCAGGCTGTCATCATTCATGCGATTTGTGTATGCAGAAGTAATGGCATGCTGGCACTGCTCTTTGTACTGCTTCTCTGCTGCTTTGACCAGCTGTGTAGTAGCCTTCTGCTGCACATGTGTACACAAGGGTGCCGCTCTGGCAGAGCACTGATAAGCATACCTCACGGGCCCTGCTGGTCACCAGCTGCCAGGAACAACCGTTGAGCATGGCATTCTCATGAAACCTAAGCGAGAAAATTAGTGCCGCCCAATCATTCGCAACTGAGAACCTGCTGCAACAGGCTGAACATGCAGCATCAGAACAAGACCCACGCGGACCGCTGCCAGTATGCCGATGCGCTTGCTGCAGCCAGCTGCTTCGCCTAGCATCACAGCCCGTACCAGGGAGCCAGGGAGCCGCTGCGTGACTTGCATGTGTGCCACACTAAAATTCAAAAAGAAGCAGGTACACCCCACTCCTGGCCCTAGCAGGAGATGAACTCCCGCCGCAAGGGACGCAGGCTGGTACCCATGAACCACCACTCCCGTAGCCTTGCGGCAACCTTGTACAGTAAGGGAGCTTGCAATCACAACAAGTTGTCATGATGATCATGATGATCAAACACCCTGAGTCACTGGCCTGTTTTCCGCTGAACTTCTAGCAGCCATCTTTTGTTTTCGGGTGTTCGTTGCGACGTAGTTGCCTGTGCACACCATGTAACCCCTCTTCTCCTTCCCTGAGTCACTGGAGCTGCGGCATCTGAACTGTTCAGTGTGACACCAAGGCAATGCACGGTCCAATGGGGCAGCCAAACACACAAGGATGGCTTTTTACCCCGGGTTACCCCGGGTTTTTACCCAGGGCCTGGGTTCTTTCGGGTGCTGGGGTGCTAGGTACTGGGTGCTAGGATTCTGCATGCTAGGTACATTCTTCAAGCAAAGTACAGCCTGTGCTTCACACAACAGCCAAAGATGCTTGCACAGCGACATACGCTGCCTGCCGGCACACGGGCACCATACTTCGACAGCAGCCACTCAAATTGGCTGCGCCAACACGTACACTAACAGCTGGACACACACAGGCTGCCCCTACTCGTGCGGCTGCCCGCGGACCACACTCCAAAAAGAGTCCAGTGCCTGCCATGATGGCGACGCACCCAAACCGCTGCTGAAAAGCAGCTGCGTCAGTGCGCGCAGCTCTGTCAAATACATCAAGCTGTTGTCAAGCTCGTCCGCCCCCAGCGGAAATCTGTTACGTGACAAATGCAAATGCTGCAGCTGCGACAGTTTGCCAATGGCTGGCAGCGCGGCTGCATCAACCCCACACTCCACCAGTTCCAACCAGCGCAGCTGCGGCAGGTTGCACGCCAGCGCGACCGGCACAACGGTCCCGACATCCCAGACGTTCAACGAAAGCCGTGTCAGCTGTGTGAGCTTGGTGAGCTGCAGCACATCCATAGCACCACCCAGCACATCACGAGGGGTGACCGCAGCCGTCACCCGCAAATCCAGCAGCTGCTGCAGGCCTGTCAAGAAGCTGAACAACTTCAATAGCACATCTAGCTCACCCAAATCAACTCCTAGTGTCAGATCTAACTGCTGCAAGCTGTGCACTTCCCCAACCCTCGCAAGCAACTCCTGCAAGCGCCTTCAGGCACTTGCTCATCAATCGTCGGCCACATGGCCAAGCTGCGCAGCTGCGGTAGATCCGCCCATGCGCCTGCCATCGCTGCTGCATCCGCAAACGATGATGTCAGCTCTAAGTAACTCAGCCTTGTGAGCTGGATGAGGGGCTGGAGATCTAGGAAGCACTCTGCTGCCACCTGCCCCACGGATGAGACTAACAGGCGGAACTCTGATAGCTGCAGCCGCACCAAGCTTGCAGGAAAGCCCTGCAAGTCCTGCAGGATGCCGGCCTCTGCATCTAGTGTAGCAATGTCCAGCGACGTCAGCTGCTTTAGCGGCTGTAGCAGCGGAAGGCAGCTGCAGGACACGTTGCCTTCTAAAGCCAAACATTTCAAGAGTGTGAGGCCTGATATGCTGCTGAGAGCCCAGCGTGCGGGCTGTGCTGCGGAGTACGACTGAAGCTGCAAGTGTGTGAGGGCTGCTGAGGGTAGTGCAGACAGTAGACGGGCGCTGTGGAGGAAGCTACTGCTGAAGCTGCGCAGTGCTAGAGGCTGTCGATGCTGTCTCGGCGCTGCTAGCATGCTGCTAGAGCTGCTGCCGCAGCCGCTGCTGCTGCTGCTGTTGTGGGCCTGCTGAAAGCCGAGCACGAGCAGGGAATCTATCACATGACCGACTGGAGCACAGTCGAGGTCACCATGCATGTGAGATATCTATGTCGCCGACTAAATGGGCATTTGCTGGCAGCCATGTAGCGAAAGATGCCAGATGCGCTAGTGTGGAAAACTGGTGTGGTTCAAATAAGTGGCCTTGAATGGCGATGCTGCTGCATGGCCCTCCTGCCTGCTGTGCTGCTTTTCTGACGGCCTTGTTGTTGCAGAGCAGGCTGCAGACGGTTTCTGCATCAAATGCTGTGTCTGCATGCTGCAGCACCAGCTCCAGAGCCTGGAGTACGCAGCAGCAGAAGATGGCATCAGGAGCCGGAGCATGGCTCCAGCAGATCGCGCTACCATGCGAAGTTCTGGGACTTAGGTGAGACAAGAAAGGTACGTGCCCGTGTACAATGTGATGGAGCAGCTACGAACATGGTTCGGGCTGTTCTGGGTGTCTACACTGCTCGGTCAGCCACTGCTGTCTTTGAGCAGCCATTGCTCAAGCAGCTATTTTATCACCCACGAAAGCATGGTTTCATCATTTCAGCATACCTGCACAGCTGTGCTGAGTCGCATCGATGTCGGGCAGGAACTCCCAGTGGGCCCAGTTGACATAGCTGTGTGTGTCGCGCAGGCGGCCAATGAGAACAACTCGGACCACTAAACCTGTCACGGATAGACAAGTATGCTGATGTACGTTGCAAGTGATGCACCTGGCTAAATGCCGAGTCAGGCAGTAAGGCTGAAGGCAGCAGCAGCACCACAGCAATGCTGAACCCTTGTCATGTTTGTAACCGTGCCTCTTGGTTGCTGTGAGCCAAACTATCTGGCTGCAGCGTGCTGGACGTCAAACATTTCATACATAGGCACTTGACTGTAGGAATTGGGCTCTGAGCAGCGGTGCGGTGTCCGGCTGGCATCTGCAGCAAACGACCTGCTGCCATCTGCAGCAAACGACCCAGCACCCTTAAAGCAGCGCGATTGTTTACTTGTGGTCACTCCATTGTACACAGGAGGCCATATGTCGGTTCCATCTTGCACTTTCGAGGGCTGTGCAACCCAGCAGGATACGCCACTTCCAGCAGCAGCAGCAGCAGCAGTAGCAGCAGCAGCACCTGCAGCAGAGGAAGAGCATCCGTTTGAAACGGATCCAGGCGATCACGCAGAGACCCCGTTTGAAGCCTACGAGCACTTGGATCTGCTGCTGACACGCCTGGCAAAGTAAGAAGGGGACGAACCTGTTATCAATGGGACAGGACGCCTGGCTCCTCACAGCTTGCTGCAACTACAGCAACTGAGAACAGCGCCTGCTGCATGGCAGCTGCATACCTTCTGTACGAATCGTCCTATCAACATCAGCAACACACGTCAGATTCCCACATGGCGGTGCCAAGATCTTGGCAAAGCTTTTGGCAGCACCACCAGATCTATGATATTATCGCTATGTATGCAGGCGCCTGGGTACCACAAAGTCGCAGCTGAAGATCTACGACCCATTCTTCTGTGAAGGGGGCATGGTGCAGCACCTCAACAAGCTGGGGTTCAGCTCCGTGTACAACAGGTGGGTTCAGGCTTGCGGTTTAGCAAAGCTAACCAAGCTAAACGTTTAGCTTCAAGTAGTGCTGCAGCAGTTTAGCTTGCCACAGGTGGTTTTAGGCTTGCAGTACAGCTTGCTGCAGCAGTTTGCAGGTGGTTCTGTCTCTTGGTCAGTCACTGCTTCGCCAGCCGCTGAATCGACCATGATCACAGGAGCACCTGCACAAGCTGAGGTTCAGTTCAGTGTACAACAGGTGGGTTTAGGCTGGCGGTTTGGCTTGCTGCAGCAGTTTGCAGGTTCAACCTGCAACGGTTCTCTCTCTTAGTCAGTCTCTGCTTCGCCAGCCGCTGAATCGACCATGCTCACAGCAGCACCTGCACAGGCTGGGGTTCAGCTCAGTGTACAACAGGTGGGTTTAGGCTTGCAATTTGGCTTCAAGTAATGCTGCAGTAGTAGCTTGCTGCAACGGGTGGGTTTAGGCTTGCAGTGTGGCTTGCTGCAGCAGTTGCGGATGGAGCTTTCTCCGAATATCTGCTTTGCCAGCAGGGACAGCTGCCTTCTCATAACAGCAGCCAAGCCGACAGCTCAGTCCATGTGTTTGGACGTCTGCTTGTCACACACTGTTTCTGCCGCTTACAACATCACTACTTGCCATGATGTGCTGCCGCTGCCACCACACCATACGTATATCTATCTGTACACAGGAACGAAGACTTTTACGCTGTCAAGGCTGCAGGAAAGCTCCCGGAGTATGACGTGCTGCTGACCAACCCACCCTTCTCTGGTGACCACATCGAGCGCATCCTTCGATTCGCAGTCAAGAGTGACAAGTGAGCCAGTTTGCTGTAAGAGTGACAAATGAGGCCAGGAGTGACAAGTGAGGCCAGTTTGCTGTAAGAGTGACAAGTGAGGCCAGGAGTGACAAGTGAGGCCAGTTTGCTGTAAGAGTGACAAGTGAGGCCAGCCGCAGTGTGTGAATGCTACGTGTTTGCAGCTGCTCTCACTGCTTACCCCACCTATGCGGTCAAGAGTGACAAGTGAGGCCGCCCGGGAAGAGTATCATCATGACCCCTGCTTGTGCTGGGGCAGCAGGGGCAGATGCATGCAACAACACACAATTGGTGGGCTGGGTGGTCCGTTTGATGTGCTACGTGTGTGCTCCTCGACTCTGCATCTTGGGCGCTGTGTGCTTCTCAAGGTAACAGTGTGTGCTGCATCAACCTGCAGGCTGTGGTTCTTGCTGGTGCCTGAGCCTCAGTAAGCCTGGCAATGCCTAAACCTCAAAGCTCAAACCCTACACCTCATAATCACGTCGATAGCATGTGCTGCATCATTCTGCAGGCCGTGGTTCCTGCTGGTGCCTCAGCACGTGGCAAACCCTCAACCCTAACCCCGTACCCCTAAGCCCCAACCCCTACACCTTGAAATAACGCTACTACTATGTGCTGCATCAACCTGCAGGCCGTGGTTCCTGCTGGTGCCTCAGTACGTGGCCCGTAAGGCATTCTTCTTGGAGTGGCTCAACAACAAACGGCCAAAAGGGACGCCCAAGCCAAGCTATGTGGCACCAACACGCACCCCGTATGTGTTTACCGCACCAAACAGAGCAGGTAGGTGCTGCAGTAAGTGTAGTTTGATTGCTGCTGCGCTCTTGTTGAGCAGTGCTGAGCATTCCTGCTGTCAACGCGACAGCCCACCATGCACGCCATACGTACATACAGCACCAACTGGCACAACTGCTGTCTGCTGTCCATGGTGCCTTATCTGCGCAAGCAACACAACACTGCTTTCTGGCGATCACAACACGTTCCTGTAAATTGGCACTCCAAAACCCTATGTAGAGCGCTAACTGTCATGCATGCTGCTTTCAAAGGCTGCCAAAACCAAACACACACAGAACTGCAACTTAAGCAGAGGGGCAGCCGTCAGCGCAAGGCATGGCAGCAATGCATGCAGTACAGGCGAAGGCTCTTCAGTAGCAGAAGACATGCACATGTCAAGAAATGCAACATGACACATTGCTGCTGCTGCTGCTGCTGCTGCTGCTGCTGCAGATGTGCGGGAGATGAGGTGCCAGGGGCAGGATGAAGCTGCTGCTGCTGCTGGTGTGTCAAACAGTGATGCTGACTTGACAGCTGCACAAGCATCGCTGTCTGCATTGTCTCTGCACCCGCTTACGGCCAAGGGGACAGCAGAAGAGCCGGCAGCAGCAGCAGCAGCAGTGGTTTCAAAAGCAGATGGCCAGCAGCAAACTGCAGCTACAGCCGCAGCAGAGTTGGGCCCAGCTGGTAACCCTGCCTCACCACCAGCAAAGCAACAACCGCCATCAGCAGTATCAGCAGCAATGGCTGCTGCTGGGCCCTCGTCAGCAGCAGACAGCCCGCAACTCACAGCAGCAGCAGCAGCACAGCAACAAGCTAACTCACCACCAGCAAGCCAACCACTGCCAGCAGCAGCAGATGATGATGATAATGCAGCTGCTGGGCCCTCCTCGGTGTTTGCTGTTGCAGCGGGCAGCTTCCAATGTGTGTGGTTCTTCAGTCTAGGGGAGCGCCACCACAAGCCTGTCTTTGAGTGGGTGCAGCAGCAGCTGGCACAGCAGCAGCAGCAGCAGCAGAGGGAGGATGCCGAAGGTACTGGTGCTGCTGGTCCAGCCTACTGTGTGGTAGCCTCAACGCATCAAGCGCCTGAGGTGAGGTACATCCAGCATTGTTTGCGCATCAAGCGCCTGAGGTGAGGTGCATCCAGCATTGTTTGCGCATGTTTGCGCGTGTTGCAAGGCTGTGTTTGTCTGCTGTTGGCTGTTGGCTGGTGTTGGGTGTTGTTAGAGCTTGGGGCTCCCAGGTGCTATCTGGTCTGTACCCTGTCAACGGATCCAGCGTGTTGACCTCCCTGTTGGCAGCATCTGCAAGGGTCAGCACCTCAGCTTTGCTTGTCACCCGCTTCAGCAGCGCACCAGCTTGTGGCGGCAATGCTTGGTGTTCACACTTGGCCACCGCCTTGGCATATGTTGTTTGGGCTGCCTGGCGTGCTGCCTGGCACTGCACGTTTACCACTGTAATGTCATCATTGTGCTCCTGTGTCATCATGATATAGTGTCATCACGATATAGTGCTGTGCCACTGTGTATCTCTGTACTGCTGCTGCAGCTGATGGCGGCTCCCAAGCTCACACCAGCAGAGCGCAGGTGGCGCAAAAAGCTGGCAGCAGCTGGTGGGCAGCTGGACGAACAGCAGCAGCAGCAGCAGCAGGCAACAGGCAGAGCATGCGGACGGCAGCAGCAGCAGCAAGGTGGCCGTAGATCTGGTGGCCGACAAGGGGGCAGACAGCAGCAGCCGGCAGGGCGGCAGCAGCAGCAGCAGCCGGTTGGCAGGCAAGCAGGGAACGCCCCCACTCGGCCGGCTGGCAGCAGGCAGCAGCAGCGCGTAGCAAAGCCGGCCGTCCATAGCGGCTTTGATCTCTTGGACGAGACAGACTGCTAATGGCTGCACAAAAGACAAATTGCTAATGGCTGCAAGACATGCGGTGGTGCTGTGGTGGCAGTGGAGAGCAATTTTTTAGAGAGTGGAAGTTACACGTAGTAATTGATCTTCTGCATCAGGTGGTCAGCAATTGTTAGGCTGCCAGCTGTTGTGCGTCCTGAACCTATGACGCTGCAAGCTGACGCCAAGTTGCGTGTACACAGCAGCAGCGGCAGCAGCAGCAGCAGCTACAGTTGAAGCACGGCGCATTTGAACAAGCTGCTCCACTGAGTCTACCAAAACATGCACGGCCATGCGCCATAAAGCGTGTGAAATGCAGGCGTGTCATGCACCAGTAGCAGGTTTGGCAGAGAACTGGTTGAGCTCAAGGCTACGGTCTACCGCTTGATACAGTGCTGCTGTGCACTGCAGCGCAGGCAGTGCAGCAGCGCCAGTCCTCTGGGGACTTCAGGTCAGGTGAGAGGTTGTAACAGCCAGCAATGGCCAGCTGATGAGTCAAAAGCGCAGTTGCATGCACCTGTCACGTGTTGGCCCAAGCGCATGATGCTAGACATGCATTGCTTTGCAGACTCTACCATAGTAGTGCCGCAACACCACTGGTTGGCGAGTGCTTTGGCAGTGGGAAACACCGGCACGCACACAATTGCGCTCAGCAACTGCACCTTTTCAAGTGATGCATGACCGGGTTTAAAGCAACTTACCCTCTTCTACTGTGTTCCTGCGGGGTGTTGTGCTCTGCATCTGCTTGTCTGCAGGCAGATAATCAGCCGCCTGCAGCTGCTGGTGTAGCTATATACCGTCTAGCGGCTATCTCAGGACAGCTTTCGTGAAGAAGAACAGCACAGCTTGTATTTTGAGCACAGCTTGTGGATCAGACTGCAGCTTTGGGAGTGGTGGTATAATAGACTGACAGTTGAAGCAGTGCTGCACAGTCAGCAGCTTGAGCCTGGTGTGAATCTTCGCACCACTCCATTCTGTTTGTTGATAGGGTTGTACAACATGTTGATAGCCAGCCTAGCTATCCTTGGTGCTGTGATGTCTCAGGTAACCATGCGTTTACACCAAGTCTGTTGGCTTGACAACAATTGTGCATCAAGGGGTGGATCATGCATGGCCGCTGTAGAGAGCGGTACCGCTACTCAGTAGCTCCTACTTGTACTGCCAGTGCTGCATCTCACAATTAGTAAGCACAATCCGATTGTGGCAGTACAAGTGGCGGTGGCAGTACAAGTAGGAGTCCTACTGCTGGACACAGGCAGTGGTGCGCACTGCCGGTGACCAGCGATAGGTTTGTGCTTACTTATTGTGAGATGCAGCACAGCTCCCAAGGGCTCCGCGTGTTGCAGGTCAAATGGGACAGCAGCAGCTGCTTTCTGCACTGACGGCAGCAACAGGTATCTCTGTCAAATGACGTGTCATGGCAGCCAGTCCAGCTGTCAATGACAGTCACTGCTCAGTGTGCATGCTATATGGCAGCTTGGACCGCATCGTGTCAGCAGAGGGCTATACGGCACCTCGCATATGCGATTGTGGACGCTTTTCCACTTTTGGGGCTTCTGCATTGCTGTGTGCTGCTGCCTTCGGCATCACTGCCTGGCTCCGCCTTTGAGCCATTTTGCAGCACAGCTGCTACGCATAACATAACATTTATATACAGTCACAATTAAGTGTTCCGTGTTGTTCTCATTCGGCTGTACAAGCAACACACACAGCATGTCAACTGGATCCACTGGGAGTTCCTGTCCGACAACGGTGATGCGGCTCAGCACAGCTATGCAGGTATGCTGAAACACTGTATTGAAGATTTCAGGGATGATACACGTTGCTTCTGCAGCAACAGCTGCATGGACGCGGCAGTGGATCATCAAGCAGTGTGGACACACATAGTAGCCCCAACCACGTTGATAGCTACTTGATCGTTGCATGCTGGCACATACATTTATTGTTGCAGTCAAGCGTTACTTCTTCGCATGGTAGCGCGTTCTGTTGGAGCCATGCTCTGGCTCCTAATGCCATCTTCTGCTGCTTCTCTGCTGTATGCCAGGCGCTGGAGCTGGTGCTGCAGCATGCAGACACAGCATTTGACGCTAAAACTGTTTGAAGCTTGCTCCGCAGCAGCAAGTCGATCAGACAAGCAGCGCAGCAGGCAGCAGGACCATGCAGCAGCATCACCATCCAGGGTGTTGTGGACCAGCCAGACACTCTGTCACGCGTTGCGTCCTTCGCTAGGTGGCTGCCAGCACATGGCCACCTAGTAGCCGACATATTTGTCAACTTGCAGCCAGGACGCACCATTTTTGATGCTCCATCGTATGATAGTGTGGTAGACACCCTGCTGGTGTTTGGCTTGCAGCAGGCCGGCGGCGGCAGCAGGTCCAGCAGCAGGCCAGCAGCGCCTAGACAGCAGCAGCAGCAGCAGCAACCGCTTGCGCTGCGCAGCTTCAGCAGTAGCGTGTGGCATAGTGCGCCGCTGTTGGCTGCGCTGCCTGCAGCAACCCTCACACACCTACAGCTAGATGCATGCTTGAAGTTTAAGTGGAGCCGAGAAGTTGCAACGGATTGGCAACTGAGCGGCATCTCGCGCCTCACTCACTTGAAGTGTTTGGCACTTGAAGGCATGATGTTGAGTGACTGGCTGCCAGCACTTATGCCGCTCACACAGCTGACGTCACTCGACATTGCTGCCCTGAATGCCTATACAGATTATCTGCAGCACTTGCCAGCAAGCCTTGTGCGGCTGCAGCTGCTAGATGTTGAAATGGATAGCCTTTATCCACAGCAGTCAGCAGCAGTGCAGGTGGCGCCAGAGGGAGCCTTATATCTGAGCCACCTCACTCGGCTTACACAGCTGCAGATAGCAATCTCATGCACGGATGCAGGCAACATCAGCGCGCAGTTGCCAGCTCAGCTGCTGGAGCTAGATGCATGGTGCAATGGTCCAGGTGTAGTGCCGCTGCTGGGGGTTCCTGCGCTGCAGAAGCTGCAGCGCTTGGTGCTGACCGAGTGCAAAGAGCAGCGCACGAACTCGCTGAAGCTCTCGCTGCTGTCGGCGCTGACTAGCCTGGAGGTGACCTCAACGTTTGCGGATGCGCAAGAGATGGCTGCAGTGTGGGGGCAGCTGCCACAGCTGCGTAGCTTGGAGCTAAACGCGGAGTCTGCAGAGGATGTGCCGGCAGCCGGCTTGCAGGAATTGCAGCAGTTGCTGGTGAAGATCGGGGAAGCGCGCAGCTTGCGGCGGCTGACGCTGTCGTTTGAAGCTGATCTGGGTGATGATGAGGGTGCGCCTTTGAAGGTGTTTGGCGGCTTGACAGGCCTACAGCAGCTGCGGGAGTTGCGGATCAGCGCGGGTGAGTGGCGGGTGAATGCCGGGCCTTTCATATGGGACCCGGGTGCACCAATGTATGATGTAGATGCGCTGCATCTGACGAAGCTGACGCAGTTGACGCTGCTTGCTATTGACACGTGGCCTGTTGGGAATGTGGTTGCAGCCGCGCTGGCGTGCAACCTGACGCAGCTGGGCTGGTTGGAATTGGTGCGCTGTGATCTGACAGATGGAGAGCCGGCAGCACTGCAAGCCATTGGCAAGCTGACGCAGCTGCAGCATTTGGATCTATCGTGCAACAGGTTCAAGCCATTGTCGTTTAATGACGGCTTGCTGCATCTGACGGATCTTCGTGCGCTGACGCAGCTGCAGCTTAGCAGTAGATGGGGCTCGGGGCTATCTAAGCGTGCACTTGACCAGTTTTGGAGTGCGGTCCGTGGAGACCCGGGCAAGTAGGGTCCGCCTGTGTGGCCAAAGCTGTTGCATATGGGTTGGCAATCGGTTGCTGTCGAGTTTGGCGCGTGTTGTGCCGGCGACAGGGTATGCAAGGAGATCTTGGCTGTTGGTGGCTGTTGTTTGAGGCACGCACAGGCTGTAGTCCAGCCTTGGCACAGCAGCAGCAGCAGCAGAACTGTAGACCCGACTCGAACAGAGCTTGGTGCGATTGGCTGCCAACTGGGACAACCGCATGCATGCCTTGCTGTTCAGCTGCACTGATGTACAGGGGTTGTGAATCACAACTTGTGATCTGGGTTTGCAACAGCTTACCCTACCACAGTTTTTTTTCTGTTTGTGGTTGACTGGGGCTGGTTGCTGCAGTGACACGGCAGGTCAAGCTGTTGTCAGATTACAAGATGCTCAGCAGATGATGCGCTACAGCATGCTGTGACGTCTCAGCAACCTTGGACCCGTTGCACAGCCTGCTGCCTGCCTGTTGGGGGCCTCAAAGATACAGGCATCCGTATCTTCTGCATTGCCAGGGTGCAAAACAGCCTCGACATGACTTTGCAATCTGCGTGTCCTGCAACTCTTCACACATGACTTGGCGTCTCGCATAACGACTCGCACTGCGGCGGAAGCGGTTATGACAGCCGCAACCAGCAGGGTTTGAAAGCATTAGCTTGAAGGAAGAGACGTTTGTTGCTTGCGCATGAGTAGTGAGAAGCTTGCAAACGATTCCCGTGTAATTGCGTAACGACCTGAACATCACCCTTGGCCCCAGTTTGCTGCTGCTCCTGCTGCGTTGTGTAGCACTGAACAAATCGAAGCAGCCTCTAAACCACCACGGCTAGTCTCCAAGCTGTAAGTGAGACGTTGTTGTAAACTCTTCTGCGGGATCCAGCACAGATGCTTAGACCACAGGCAGATCTGAGTGAAACTGCCCAGAGCAGCGCAGCGCTGCTGATTGCGATGCACACAAGCAAAGTTATCCAGGTGTGTTACAGGCCTCTGTGCCCCGATCAATGCAATGATCTAGAGTCACTTCAACATCAGCAACAGCATGCGGTCAGAGCCTCTGCCACGGTGGCAGCACTGGCAGCAGAGGCTGTCTCCACAACAGCACGAGATCTGCATTGGACTCCAATGATGTTCTGTTCACCCCTACGCAATCTACGAGATGCGACAGTAACACTCGCACTGTTCAAAGCTCTCATGGCACCGCTCACCTCTGGCTTGCTGCATGCTTTTGTTCACTCTTTCTTGCACTTGCTGCTGCTTCTGCACCTTTGGCAGGTCCTGGAGCTGGTGCTGCAGAACCCAGACACAGTATTTGTTGCAGACGAGATCTGCAGCCTGCTCTGCAGCAGCAAGGCCATCAGGAAAGCAGCACAGCAGGCAGGCGGGCCATGCAGCAGCATTGCACTGACAGGCAGCACCAGATACTGGAACATTGTGTCGGACGTGGCATCCTTTTCCAAATGGCTGCCAGCGCATGCTAATCTGCTTGGCACGTTGGCAATCAAGCTAGGGCACGACTCAGACGAGCTGTATGATGTCGATAGAGAAAAGACTGACCAGCACAATGCGCTGGATAGAATACTCGCACTCGGCGTGCAGGGGATAGCAGCGAGTACTTCCAGCAGCAGCAGCAGCAGTAAATGCAATGCAGCAGCGGCGGCAAACCAGCAGCAGCAGCAGGGCCAGCGGCCGCCGTTTGCCCTGTGCAGCTTCAGCAGCAGCATACATCATGGCCCTGACGTGACATCTGCACTACCAGCAGCCACACTTACGCACCTTGTGTTGAGCATGGATTTGGGTGAGGGGCAGGGCCGGCGAGCAGCAATGGCAAATGCATTGGCACAGCTGACCAACTTGCGGCGGCTGCACTTGGACGGAACGTTCAAGGGAGGGTGGCTGTCGGTGATTGGGCAGCTGCAGCAGCTCACGTACTTGGGTATGTACATGCTACATGCATCTGTGGACAAACTGCAGCACTTGCCAGACAGCTTGATGGAGCTCAGCCTTCCAAACTTCCATGTGTGCCATACCTTAGAGCGTGATGAGTCCAGCGATGACGGTAGCGACGATGGTGTTGAGGCGGATGGGGCAGGAGTTGTGGCAGTTGATGTGGCTGGTGTTGGGCCAGGGGAAATGGCTGGTGTTGTGGCAGATGTTGATGCGAATGCTGTGGCAGTTGATATGGCTGGTGTTGGGCCAGGGGATATGGCTGGTGTTGGGCCAGGGGATATGGCTGCTGATCAGCCTGATGCGACATACAGCGGGGATGCTGGCCAGTTTGACCTTAGTCATTTGACGCGCCTCACATCTCTGTGGCTAGGCCTAGACATATCCAGCATCCAGCAGGTGCAGCAGCCGCTGCAAGTCAGCGGGCTGCTGCCGCTGCAGCTGCTGCAGCTAGATGCCAGCTGTCGCGGCTGCGCTGTGCTGCCGATGTTGAATGTTACAGCACTGCAGCAGTTGAAGTGCCTCGCTCTATCTGATTGTGTCGAGAGTGATGACAGCCTGTTGTCTTTGAACAGATTATCATCGCTGGCAGATCTGCGCTTGGTTTACAAGGCAGTGCTAGGCGACGTTGAGGGTTTTGGGGCTTGGGCGCAGCTGTCTCAGCTACGCAGCTTGCAGCTGACAAGCTTGCAGCGTGTGGGTCAGCCAGTTGACAGGGGTTTGGGGTTCAGGCGTATGATGCAGGCTGTAGGCACATCGACTAGCCTGCGACACCTGCGTAGTGGATGGACACCTGCGTGTAGATGTCCGAGAGGGCGTCAGTGTACACGGCATGCGCCCGAAGCTGTTTGGGTATCTGACTGGTTTGCGGCAGTTGGCGGATCTAGAAGTATTGGCCATTGCCAGTCCGCCGCCGGCGGCATACGAGGTCTTGAGGTTGGGGGCTTGGCGATGTGGCGGCTGTTGCACTGGCATGCCACTTGTTGCAGCTACAGCAGCTGCGCTTGATTCATTGCAGCCTCACAAGCAAGGCATCGCTGCCAGCAATTGCCAGGCTTGCGCAGCTGCGGCACCTAGATCTGTCAGTCAATCCGGTGGGCTCAGCACGGGGCTGCCTGACGTTGCTGACGCAGCTGTCTGCGCTGACGCACGTGGAGATGCATGACATTCGTGCAGTTGGGCCTTCAATTCAGGAGTTGGGTGATTTCTGGGCAGCTGTGCGGGGCCAGCTGGCTTGATGTAACCTAATGCTATGGCTTGATTGGCCCAGTTGTTCGATTGTGACAGGGGTGCTATGTCTTGATTGGACCGGCCATGTTCAACATTATGATAACATGATGGTGGTGATGACCAGCCTGGGTGGATGACACACATTACCTGCTTTGCATGCTGCCTTTTCCAGTACCGCAAACCCTTTACATAGTTGCCAACGCCCACTGGGCGGCTTGTGTTCTGCTTCCGCATACCCTTGTTGATTTACCCCTTGGTGCCCACTGGGTCGATGTGACGGTCTGTTCACTGCAGCAGTAGCAGAAGGCTGTAGCCTAGTAGGTGGTCCGACCACTGAGCTGGCTGAGCCTTGGCAGGGCTGTTGAGAATGTGATCGGTACTGGAAAGGCGTCTGCAAGCAGAACAAGCTGCTGTGTCAGGGGGCTGGATATGGTCTTGCCAAGACAGCGCATCAAGCCGTATGCAGCAGCCCGTCACTGATGGTTCCCAAACATCCAAATTTTGACACGGCTGCCAGTAAGTTCCAGTGCCGTTACATGCATGCACAGCCGCACACACCACAACAGCCTGAGGACACCGCAACGACACGCAAGGATGCACATTGCAAGAGTGCAACACCACACTAACCAGCAACACCACACTAACCAACAAAGACTGCCCCTGAGCTGCATGACTTCTGGCGGGTGTGCAACCACTGGCTGTCAAAAAGTGCAGCAGCCCATCTACCTGCTAAGCTAGCCCCGCAATCACTACTATCACATGCTGCTAACAAGTAGATATAGAGTTCAACGTCACACAATCATCATAATGCGGGATTGCACCAATAGTACATGAGCTGCTGGCAGCTCCCTTCAAGGGAGAAGGGGCCCTTCAAAAAGAGCACCTAGCAGCTGCTTGTACCACTTGTATAAACGGTGGGGCCCCAAACAGCCATGGGTCTGCTGGATGAATTTGCAACCACTTGAAATGCAACCCTTATCACACTGATTATTGATCAGTATATACTCACGAGTAGCCCACCCTCCTTTCGCCTCAAAGGCAGGCTGCTGCTGCACACCACATGAGTCATGTTGCCAGCGTGTGACACGTGGCACGCTAGCGTGTGACTGAGCCATGCATGGCCAGCAGGTCATATGGCAGGCCTTGACTGGCAAAAAGGCATCATCATCACCATCATGATGCCAACTTACCAAGTAACTTATTAACATCAAGCCGTAGCCTCACTATCACAAGCGCGCTCAGCGCGCAGGCTGCGCCAATCAAGCCATACCAAAGGCGCATCAAGACCCCTGGCCCTGCACAGCTGCCCAGAAATCATCAATCTCCTGATTTGAGGGCCTGCCCCCCTGAGTGCCCCACAGCTGCATAAACGTCAGCGCAGTCAGCTGCGTCAGCAACTTCAAGCAGCCCCCTGAGCCCAACGCATTGATCGACAGATCTAGGTGCCGCAGCTGCACAAGCTTGGCAATCGCTGGCAACGACGCCCTGCTTTCAAGGCCGCAATGATTCAAGCACAGCGACTGTAGCTCTGACAGATGGCATGCCAGCGCAACAGCTGCCACGTCGCCAGCCCGCCTACCAAACACATGAAGATGCGCGAGACCCGTCAGTGCTGTCAAATGCATCGCATCGTCCGCCTCAGCATTCAGTGGATCTGCAGCATGGCGCGGCCCGGGGGTTGCCAAGCACAAGACTGACAGCTCCTTCAACTGCCGCAAGCCAGTAAGAAACCCAAACAGCTTGTGGCGCATGGCGTATGCAGCAATGCCCTCTCGGAAGTCTAAACGCAGCTGCCGCAGGCTAGTTGCTTTGCCTGCGGCCTGCATCACACGCATGAACCCCTCGCCACCGCCGGCGCCAACTTGCTGACCCTCCCCAAGCAGGCTTGTCAGCTTCAAGCTGTGTGGCCGAGAGAGCTGTGCCCAAGCCCTAAACCCCTCCACGTCACCTAGCACTGCTTTATACCCCAACTCCACATCTGTCAGCGATGACAGCTTGTTCAAAGACAAGAGGCTGTCATTGCTCTCCACACACTCAGCTAGTATGAGGCGCCTCAGCTGCCGCAATGCTGCGAGATTCAGCATCGGCAGCACAGCGCAGCGGTAACAGCTGACGTCTAGCTGCAGCAGCTGCAGCGGCAGCAGCGCGTCGACACGCACAGGCTGCTGCTCCTGGTGGATGCCGCTTATGTCTAAACCCAACACCAGACGTGTGAGGCGCGTCAAATGACCGAGGTCAAACTGCCTGCCATCCCCGCTATCTGCCGCATGCTGATCAGGAGCAGCCAAACCCCCTGCCCCATCATTAACCTCAGCACCTTTCACATCAGCTTCTTCTCCACCAGCCTCAACACCACCATCGCTGGCCTCATCTGCATCATGCTGTGATACATGACACGCGTGGAAGTTTGGAAAGGCCAGCTCCACCAAGCTTGCTGGCAGGTGCTGCGCCCCATCCAGAGATGCATGCAGCTTGTACATTTCCAGGCACGTGAGCTGCTGCAGCTGTCCAATGACTGGCAGCCACACGCCCACTAAGTTATCTACCATGTCCAACCGCCGTAAATTGGTGAGATGGGCCAATGCGCTTGCCATTGCTGCTTGCCACCACTCCTCAGCCGACGGGAAATCCGCGTTCCAGGCAAGGTGTGTAGGTGTAGCTGCTGGTAGCGCGGAAAGAACGTCAGGGCCATGATGGCTGCTGCTGCTGAAGCTGCGCATGGCAAACGGCGGCCGCTGGCCCTGCTGCTGCTGCTGCTGGTGGTGGTGGTTTGCCATCGGTGCTCCACTGCCTGTGCCGCTGCTGCTGCTGCTGCTGCTGGTGGTACTTGCTGTCCCACGCTGAGTGCAAGGATCGTGTCAAGCACGTTCTGTTCTCTATCATCCTCAACAAACTCGTCGGTGTTTTCAAGATCTAGCTCGAGTGCCAGTGTGCCAGCCAGATTGGCATGCGCAGGCAGCCATTTGGCAAAGGATGCTAAGCGCGACACAACACCCCAATGCCTGGTGCTGCCTGTCAGGGAGATGCTGCTGCATGGCCCGCTTGCCTGCTGTGCTGCTCTCCTGATGGCCTTGCTGCTGCAGAGAAGGCTGCAGATCTCGTCTGCAGCAAACTCTGTGTCTGAGTTCTGCAGCACCAGCTCCAGGACCTGCAAGGGTGCGGAAGCAGCATATTTATTGCAGGACAGAGTTGATGAGAACATGTGGCAAGCCAGAGCATGGCATCGAGGATTGAACAGCGCCAGTGTTACTGTCACATCATGTCCTCTGGCAGAGCATGTGTAGGGTCGGAAAGAACATCTTGTGTAGATCTCCTGCTGTTGAGGAGGACAGCCCCTGCTGCCAGTGTTGGCACTCTGTTGGCACACTGTTGCTGATGTTCAAGGGGCTGTAGATGTTTGTGTTGATCCGGTACACAGGATCTTGTAACCCACCTGAATTACTGTGCTTGTTTGCATCTCTGTGAGCAGCAGTGTAAAACTGCTCTTGGCAGTCACGCGCAGTTCTGCCGGTGGTCTAAGCAGCTGCGCCTGATGCCGCGCAAACTTACACAACAACACTTGCACTACTGCGTGGACACTAGCCAAGGTTAGTGAGAGGCTGTTATGATGTGTTTGGTGCTACACAGAGCAGCAGCAGCAGCAGGAGCAGCAGCAACCTGGGGTCCAGGGTGGTGTTCAGGTTGTTTCGAGATTACATGGGGAACCCTTGCAAGGTGAATTTATCCTGCACAATCTGCCAACGCCGCCCTGCTTCAAGCGGATGCTATCACAACCCTGCTGGTTGTTGCTGTCATAACCGCTTCCTTCGGAGTTCGTGTCGCGGGCCAGGTCATGTCGAGGCTGCCTTGCACCCTGGAAATGCAGAACCGAGATGCCTGTACCGTAGACGACGACTGTGCTTCGAGTCCATAGGGCAACTGCGTGCAATGCTATCATGACGGCAGAAGTAGCAGAGTGTTGGAGCTACTAGCTGAGCCTAGCAAAACACCATTGTAAAGTTTTGCAACAGTAGCAGCACTCTAGCAGAAGAGCTAGCAGCGGGTCAAGCTGCTGTACATGTGTCAAGGGGCAGGTTTGGTCCTGATCAGCAGCAGTCCATGTCCAGGGTTGCCTGAAAGTCAGGAAAACAGTTCATTTACATGCATGCACAGCCGCACACACCGCAACAGGACACACCTCGCACAAGTGCAACAGCACACTAACAAAGACTACCCCTGAGCTGCTGACATCTAGACTGGGTGTGCAGCTCCTGGCTGTCAAAAAGTGCAGCAGCCCATCTATCTACTAAGCTAGCCCCGCACCCATCACCATCACATGCTGCTAACAAGTAGATACAGAGTTCACCGTCACACATTCCTCATGATGCGGGATTGAACCAACAGTTAATGAGCTGCTGGCAGCTCAAGCTGGGAGCTCCCTCCCTTCAAAGAGAGCACCTAGCAGCTGCCTGCACCACATGTTCAAAAACCCTACTTCCTACCATGCTACGACAGCCGGCAGCATGCACAACCAGCACCAAAACGTCTGCAATCAGGGCGCCGCCTTGCAATTGGACAAACAGACGCCGAAACCACTCCACCAAAGCAAGCCTGCCATACTAGCACAGCCTTGCGCTTGCCATCATTGTTGAGGAAGCAACACATGCAGAGATGCGTGCAACCCTCGACCCACCAAAACGGACAGCACACGACAGACACAACAGCACGCGAAACGCAACACACAACAATCACTCAACACACGGGACAAGATGATAAGGACTGCACACATGGTAAGACTGCTGCAGCAAACCACAGCAGCAGCTGCACACCATCGCAACTGGCTGCAAGTGTTGCAGCAATATACAGCATGGTGAGCTGGCTGGGTTACTGCAGCAGTTCACACCACAACAAGAGACGCAGCAACAAGACAAAGACTCGTGCAGGCGGGTACTACACCTTGCCTGCTATACACGCGGGACACGCCACAACCTATGCATGCATGGACAACACTCACATGTACGAGACACTCGACACACGACATGTACACACAGCATGCTGCCCTTTGCAGGCATGCAACTTGGGGGCCGGCTGATACTCCTCTGCTTACGCAGCCGAGCCACAAGCGCTGCAGTGCTGAAGGTGCAAGGACTTTGGTTGAACAACATGCGGCAAGCATGGCAAGCAGTAATGCCTGCGACTGGCACGGCAGAGGCTCACTAGCGGTAGCCACAGCCATAACAAAAACCTTTGGCTGACTTCAAGCAACGTTGCAGTGTGCACAGATGCACACACAACTGACACTTGGTAATCCATTCATTGGCCATGCAATCACGTGCAATCCTGCGCAGGAATGCACGTGCCACACAACACTGAGCAGCACGAAGCCGCAGACAAAAACCGGCCGCAACACAGTGCCCTGCTGCCATGCCTGCCATGCAATTCACAAAGACCCTAGCCTTCACACAACAGCAGTCACAACCCATCCTTGTCTGGAAAGGCTGCTCAGCTGTACTGACAGAGCATACAAGCAACCCCAAGCTGCCGCTGCAGCAGGGACAATAAGCCCATGCCTGCCTTCTTTCAGGCAAGCAGGTGCCATGTGCACTTCTGCACACCCCCAAAACCCCACACCCCAAAACCCCACAGCTAATCACAACACGCAACACGCGCACGCAACACACGCACGATGACACGCTTGCACCATGACGGCAGCCCGACTTCAGTAATGCTGTTGAAACATCGCCGCTGCAGCAGACACACCATCGATGGCAGCCAACCCTACACGCATGCTGACATGCAGCATGCTGACCACTGCTGCAGCTGTGCTCTGAGTCAACCAACCACCTGTAGAGCAGACCAGTCTGTCAAAGCAATCAAGCCATCACAGAAAGATCTGCCCTGCAGGCAGCATGAAACCCATGCCACCAACTGCAGTCTCATCAGCTTCATTGCAGCCGCTGCTGCTGCGGTTGGACATGTGCCTTGCATCCGCAGCCTCACTTGGATGCAAAGCTCTGAAAGTTGAAGGCGCCTGCTGGCTGGCCGCCCTGTGCGCCGCCATCTGCTGCACCCGCAAAGTTGAAGCCTCCAGTCTGCATTCAAAAAACAGCAGCAGCAGCAGCAGGCACATGTTGGTGTCAGTGTTGCCGCTTTCCCATGGCACCTCAAGACACCCGTCATGCCGCTTTCTTGCAACAGCTGTTGGTGACAAACTCTTTACGGTGCTGGTGCCTGCCCAGATGATCCCCCCCAAGGGCACCACGACCTTGCAGCTTATCAGCTCTCTCTCACAAAGCACACATCACCAAGCAACTACACTGCACCTAACATCAACACGAATATGCTCTCACCTGTGCTGGTGCCTGCCCGAACGCGTACTGGTTGCCAGCCAGCTGACAAAGGTGACTGATTGCAGCTAGGGCACCACGCCTTGCAGCTCATCAGCTCTCTCTCACACGACACAGACCACGCAGCCCATACCACCAACTGACTACAATTCACACAACACCGATGTGCTCTCACCTGTGCTGGTGCCTGCCCGAACGCGTACTGGTTGCCAGCCAGCTGCGGGGCCAGGTTCTGGTCGTCGCCCTCCTCGCACTCAAAGTAGGTCTCCAGGATGGACACCGCCTTCTCATACAGGTCCTCGTTCTGGTGCTCCTGCGCAACACAAGCAGCAGTTCACAGAACACACGGTCGAACATCACAAGCTGTCAAACCGGCATGTCCTTGATAAAAGCAAGATAGGCAAGCAGTGCTACGCAGAATGACGTAGTGCTGAGCATCCTGATCAGCCATGGTGGCAAGGCCCCCTGTAGCCATGTAAGTGCAACATCTGTTGCATTACGTTCGCCGCGTAGAGTGCAACCCTTATCGTGCGCCTGCTCCCCATACACTGCCCATACATATGACATATCCTCCTTATCTTTCCCCACCTGCAGTGCCTCAATCTTGTCCAGGCCGTCAGCGTCCTCCACCATCTGCGCGAAGGGGTTGCTGCCGCTGCCGCCCGGCATGCGCTTCATCTGCTCGCCAACCTGCACAGGCAGAGCAAGCAACAGCGACAACAGCGGCGCAGCACAAGGAGCCAGTTGGCAACGCGATCAACACTGGACAAACTGCACCTGCATATGTATGGTGACAAACATGAGCATCTGTTTGGCAACCTGCACCAGCAGATAATCCAACAGCGGCAACAGCGATGCAGAAAGGGAATCGGGTTGTCGAGATCAATGCTGGCAGGATGCACATGCATATGTGTCTCGACAGCACCGAAGCAAACAGCACAACGGTGTCAGAACCCTGCAACAAGTACTGACATCACAAATACAATGGTAAAGCAGTCAGAGCCTAGATGCAGCACACGTACTAGGTCCTCTCCCACTTCAGCAGAACTGCGCCCTGCAGTTACTACTGAAGCCTTCTTGCAAGGGAGCTTGCACGAGCGCTGCTGCTCCTGCACTCTTAGAGTGGCCCCAGTTGCCTCACTTCAAGCAGTGACCAAAAGGTTCTTTGGTCGCTGCTGGAAGTGCGACAATTGGGCCACTCTAAGAAAGGAATCAGGAGCAACAGACGCTCCTGCAAGCGCCCTTGCAAGAAGGTAAGTAGCATCAAGGGCCTCCTGCTGCCAGCAATCTGGGTGAGGGGTGAGGGAGCGCCGCGCTTGCGCATTGACAGCTACGAGGGGTTGTCCAGGCTGGACTGCGTCGGACTGTCCATCGCCAAGAGGCGAGAGACACCCTCGACAGAGTCCGACCTGGACAACCCCTCAGAGCTGTCAATGGGCAATCACAGCATGCCCTCGCGCATTTCTGGCAGCAGAAGGATTTTTGGTCGCTGCTGAAAGCGCAGCACATCGGGCCGACTGTCCAGGCTAAACGCTGAGGCTGTGTCTATCTCCACAAAGCTGTCTGGCAGGGATAAGAAGCTGAAGCGCGCAGTGATTCATCTCAGCCGGCCAGTGACCTCCTGCCCCAGCATCTCACGCACTACGTTGAGTGTTGCTGGTTGCACCAGCTGGATGTCGAAAGAGATGTCTTCTTCTCCATCAACACCCAGCCAGTGCCAGCAGCAACAACCAACGAGGTGCCTGGTCTGCTGGGGCAACTGTCATTCCCGCCATCCACATCGAGATGAACAAAAAATAACAACAGTAACAAAGATCGCGACAGCCCACCTTCAGGATGTTCCCCAGGCCCTCCAGCGCCATGGTCACGATGCGCACGCCAGGCACGGTCAGCAGGGTCCCACAGCATGAATGATAAACATAATGAGTATAGTATAAACGATGAAATAACATTGTAACAAAGATAACAGTAATAACAAGAAACACGGCAGCGCACCTTGAGGATGTTCTCCAGGCCCTCCAGCGCCACAGTCACGATGCGCACGTCCGGCACGGTCAGCAGGTCGCACAGCGGCCGCACCGCGCCCACATCCACCAGGTAGCGGATCTGCTCCGCGGTGCCGCCGCTGGTGGCATTGCTGATGGCCCACGCGGCCTCCTTCTTGATGTCAAACTCGGCAGACTGCAGAAGGAAGAAGAAAAAAGAAAAAAGAGAGGTCCTTGAGTGACCAAAGACAAAGACGATCCTTGCACATGGTCCCTTTGCAAAGAACCTGACCCCTTGTTCAGCGGTTGCTGCATGCAGGCTGTCCACACACCAGTCAAGCGCCTGCCACTGCCGAATGAACCACAGCTAAAACTCTGCACAGCAATGCCTGATGGTGTTATATGCCTGCTACCATCGCTGCCACACATGCTGTGCCTACAGTACATCATACTACGTCAGGGGCTTCGCACCACATCCTTCCACTAATACACTTACATATATACACTCGCGTCCTATCATGCTAGCCTAGCAACCCACCTGCTGCTCATGCACCCAATCGCATACAAAAGCTCACACCACATCATGCCAGCCTCGCAGCCCATACAACAGACTGCCTGCCACGGACTCGCACCACATCCTTTCACTGATGCACTTGCATACATACACGCATTCCCACCACATCATGCAAGCCCAAAAGTAGCGCCCCATGCAAGCCTACTAGGCGCAGCCCACCCTGCAGCAGGTGCACCAGTGGTGGCAGGATGCCTGCGTCCTTGCACTAGTGCACTTACATACTTCCATCCCCACCACACCATGCAAGCCCACTACTAGCAGCCCACCTGCAGCAGGTGCACCAGTGGTGGCAGGATGCCTGCGTCCATCACGCACTGGATCTGCTCCTTGGTGCCTGCCGTGATGTTGGATATGGTCCAGCAGGCCTCCTTCTTAATGGACTTCTTGTGGTTAGCCGTCAGCAGCGTCAGCAGGCAGCCCAGCGCGCCGCAGTTGATCACCACCTGTGGGGTGCACATGGTAGAAACGCAGATGGTAGAGTCAGCACCCCGTTCATTGCAGAATGAGTGTCTCAATATGCAAACACAAAAAATACGTACGCAAAATGCAGCGTCAGCAAGCCATCCAGCGTGCCGGGTTTGAATACCACCTGGGGGGTGAGCGGGCGCCAGGGTGCACAGCAGAAATACAGCAGAGACGCAGGTGCTACAGTAAGCAAAGTACGGAAGAACGTACGCAAAAGGCAGCGTCAGCAGGCAGCCCAGCGCGCCGCAGTTGATAACCACCTGGGGGGTGAGCGGGAGCAGGGGTGCACAGCAGAAATACAGCAGAGACACAGGTGGTCCAATAAGGCAAACAACAGAAGAACGTACACAAAATGCAGCCCAGCGCGCCAAAGTACGTGGAGTGAGCGGGCGCAGGGGTGCACAGCAGCACAGCAGAGACACAGGATGTACCCAATTCATTGAGCATGATACGGACGTAAGATGCAGCCGAGATGCTGCCCAGCAGCCGCAGCTGTCAGTGTCTGCTTGCCGAAGGTCAGGTCAGGAAACAGCTGCTGTACATACGTGAGCACAATGATCCCTGCATGAAACCATGTTCTAGCAGGTGCTATAAGCTAGCAGCAATGCAAACATATGCAGGAACATCTCGCACCTGTGTCTGCATGTCGTTGCCAGTGACGATGTTGCCCACAGTGCGCAGAGCCGGTACCAGCACTGCCGGTGAGGTGTGCCTGCAAGACAGCACAGCCAGCAGCACATGAGGAGTCAAGCGGGGCAAGTGTAACCATCCCGCGCCAAGGCCAATGCTGATTGCCACTTCTGTCAGGCGCTTCTGGCTGCATTAGCAGCACAAAGTGGAACGTGTGAAAAATGGTTGCTGCAGGCGCTCCTATGTCACCACACAGCAAATTTGAACTCAGACTGCAGGAGCCGCAACACCCATGCTTGCCTTGAACATGCACCACCACGCAACCCAACCCAGTCCTGTTCACACAAACAATCTAAAGCTCAACCTCTACTGCCACTCACAGCAGCAGCTCCACCAGCCTCCTGCACACGCCTGCCTCGATGACTTTGTCGATGCGGTCGTTGTCGCCGTCGCTCAGGTAGGACAGCGCCCAGCACGCGTCGGTGAGCACCTCCTCGTCCTCAGCGTGGATCAGGCGCGCCAGCGTGGGCAGCGCGTTGCGCGTCTGCGGCAGCAGACAAAGAAGAGTGTTACAAGGTGTGTTGGATCGGCTACGCCGCAACGGACACCAGCGGCTGCGGCAGCAGAGGCACAATGTGCAGGACTCAACAGGGTAAGGTGGCATGCACAGCACAACAGCACCTGCGTGGATCAGGCGCGCCAGTGTGGGCAGCGCGTTGCACACCTGCGGGTGCAGGACACACCAGTGTGAGGCGGCATGCATAGCAAAAGAGCGTGGGCAGCGCGTTGCGGGTCGGCGGCAGCAGAGATGCATTGTGCAGGACACAACAGGGTGGGGTGGCATGCATAGCAACACAGCACTCGCGTAGATCAGAGCGCCAGCGTGGGCAGCGCGTTGCGGGTCTGCAGCAGCAGAGAAGGGTTTCAAGCTTGTGCATGACACAACAGGGTGAGGTGGCATGCATAGCAAAAGAGCCCTCGTCCTCAGCGTGGGCAGCGCGTTGCGCGTCTGCGGCAGCAGCAGCAGAAAAAGAGGGGTTACACGGTGTTTTCAGAAAGCTGCACAGCACAACAGCAACCACGTGGATCAGAGCGCCAGCGTGGGCAGCGCGTTGCGCGTCTGCGGCAGCAGGGAAGCATTGTGCAGAAATTAACAGGGTGAGGTGGCATGCATAGCACCTCCTCGTCCTCAGCGTGGATCAGAGCGCCAGCGTGGGCAGCGCGTTGCGCGTCTGCGGCAGCAGGGAAGCATTGTGCAGAAATTAACAGGGTGAGGTGGCATGCATAGCACCTCCTCGTCCTCGGCGTGGATCAGGCGCGCCAGCGTGGGCAGCGCGTTGCGAGTCTGCAGCAGGACACAACAGGGTGAGGTGGCATGCATAGCAAAGCAGCGCCCACAAATGGCGGCGGGCGCTGCAGCAGGACAGTGAGCACTGTCATACACTGAACAACAGCACCCATTGTGCAAGCCAGCCCGCTCCCACACAGCACCTCTACTACCAACAACATCATTGTGCGCAACCAGAATCTGTAGCCAGTCACAACTAAACTGCTTCTCGAAATAAAGCAGCATGCTGCACTGACCACGGAGAAGTTTGGAGGAGGCTTGCCGCGGCAGAAGTTGGACAGCGTCCATGTCGCGTTGCGCAGCATGGAGACCTTGCTGCCCTCCTTGAGCTGCTCCAGCAGGGGCGGCAGCGCGCCAGCGTTGAGCACCAGGTCGCGGCAGTTGGGCGAGTCGCCGGCAATGTTGCCCAGCGCCCACACAGCCTGCAGGTGAGCAAGTGAGCACCAGGTGAGCAATTGAGCACCCAGTGAGCAAGTAAGCAAGTGAGCACCAGGTCGCGGCAGTTGGGGGAATCACCGGCAATGTTGCCCAGCGCCCACACAGCCTGCAGGAAAGAACAGTGCACAGTGGTTTGTGGTTAGTGAACCAGCAGGGTGGCACAAGCCAGAGGCTGGTGTGGAGGACACGTGACGATAGAACGCAACACATACATGAGTGTGCAGGCAATTGACTGCGGTTGTGACTCTAGCACCACTCGAAGTTCAGCCGCAGCAGCTGCTGAGCAAGACCCAGATACAGTGTTGCAGACGATTTAAAACCTTGCAGGACACACGCAGCTGTTGCACCCAGGCCTCTGAATCAGCTGATCGGCCGACTGTCCCAGGATGCCAGCGCACTGCAGTGCAACACGCACGTCAACGCCCCATTGCTCTTTTCGGTGTGCCTGCTGCCCGCCTACTGCTGTGATACCACTCATCTGCAGCAGTACAATCCCGCACCTGCTCGCGCACGTCATCGCTGGGTGACTGCAGCAGCTGCACGAAGATGGGCACTGCTCCCTCGTCAATGACCACCTTGGTGTGGTCGCTGGTGCCTGAGGCCACGTTGGTCAGCGCCCACGCCGCCTCAAACTGCAGCTGCGGCATCTCTGCGCGCTTCAGGAAGTTGACAAACTGCGGGATGACCACGTTCTGCTTGATGACCTCCTCAATGGGTGGGTTGCGCTCTTGCAGAACAAACAGAGAGCGGCAGCAGCGGGAGATACACAGCAGGGCGAGGCAGCGCATGCAGCAGCAGGCGAAATGGCGAGGGGCTGAAGGACGCAAAAACGATGTGCGATGCACGTGTGCTGGTTGCACGAAGATCAGCGTCGCTGTGCACTGCAGCTGCAATGGAGGTTATTGCAGCACGCGTGCTCGCAGGCATCTGCAGGGCAGCCAGGCACCCCCGACGGCTTGCAGGAACAGGTCCATTGCGAGATAACTGTATAAAGCAGGGATGCCCAGCTCTTTCTAAGCCTGTCAGCTGCTGGCTGGTGTTGATGATCTGGGGACACCTGCCAGCACCAAAACGCGCACCAGCCATCAACGTGTACTACTGCATAGTTGGTGATCCATGAACAACTGTCCCTGTGCCCTGTGGCAAACACGTACTATGTCACCTGCTGCTGCTGCGGGCGTGATCGATCGCATGCATGCACTGTTGGTGCGCTGCATTTGAAAAGCAACCGCAGCAGCAACTGCTGTGCCGCTGGCCGCTTGCAGATACAGCCTGCTTGCTTGCAGCCTGCAGTTAGCCTGACCGAGTCCAAGCAGCGAGAGCACATGCTCACCAATGGACAACAGCTTGCGGAACCACTGGGTAGCTTCATACTGCTCCTGGGGGTTCTGGCTGTGCAGGCCCTGCACCTTGGCGGGCAGCTCGTCCAGTTGCTGCGATCAGCGCAAGCAGGGACCAGCACGCGAGTCAGATGAAGCCCGATCATGGTGTATCAGCCTTTGAATGCACCGCATGCGCCCAGAAGCGCCTGGCCGCGCGCTCAGGCCCGCACCTTGTTCTGCATCACCAGTGAGGTGCGCGCAGAGCTGTCCTCCATAGCATAGGAGGGACCAGCGTTGACCATGCGCTTCTTCTGCAGGTTCTCATCGCGCTTGTTCTTGCGCAGCTCGATGATGTTGTCCTCCCTCTTCCTGCGAGCGTCGTCCGCATCCACGCCCTTCTTGTATTCCTTCTTGCGGGGAACTCCCGCGGCAGGCTTCATCGTGGCGTTGCGTGCAGGTGGCAAACGAGTGCAGCAGGTTCAAACTTTGCTGAAGCAGAAAGCTGTGCACGCCGTGCTCTTCTTGCAGCACGTCCAGCCTGGCGTTCATCATCGGCGTACAGAGGCAAATGAGCCCGTGATGGCCGCTGTGAGTTGAACTGGGCGGTGTTCAGGTTCCAGCACAAGTAACACATGTGTGTGAAAGACGCCTCATAGCTGTGCTTGCAGCCTTTCAGTGCAGTGTTACCTGTTTTCAAGGATTTCAAGAACTTTAAGCAGTGAAAGTTTGCATTCTGTGTACGTTGACCCATCATTGCACGGCAGCGCCTCACCTCATCGCTGGTATCCCGCAGATACTCCGCAGACTTGTCGAATGGCGCCTCGTGCTAGGTCTGCGAGTCGCTCCAGGGCCCTTCCATGGCAGCCCGTGCATGCTCGGCGACACTTGAAGCAGCGAGGCATCCCCGGCAAAGGCACCTTCCAAGGCAACATGCAGGGCTCTTTCAGTCCCGTAGGCACTCACAAAACAGTTATGTTTGCTGGTCGGCGCTTAGTTGCCGCAGTAACAGGCCTGCAGCCGTTCGTCAGCCATTTGTCAATTCCTCGGGTCTGGCAGCCCGCGCCACCTGCTGTGCATGGGTATGGCCATGGCCATGCATGGCCAACCAACCTGCAGCAGGCACACAAACCATCACAGCAACGACAGTGGCAGCAGCAGACGCAGCAGCAGCAGGAGACATCCATGCAGCTGAAGAAGCGAGTTCGCAGGGCAAGGCAGCGCAGGCAGCAGAAGCAGCGTAGGCAGCAGCAGCGGCAGCAAGTTGCACGCTTTGCTCCACCCGCCCCATACCTGGACAATGAGTTCTACATGGCCAGGGCAGAGCGGGAGAGGCAGGAGCAGGGTGTGAGGCAGATGGACTACTTCCTGTACCCTGCTGCAGCTGCAGCAGGTGCAGTTGACCACGAGCTAGTGCTGTTTGCTCCAGCAGCCCCTCTCATCACCAACGAGATGCTCATGGCCCGCGCTGAGCAGGAGCGTGCAGAGACAGCAGCCCTGCAGCTGCAGCAGCAGGCAGTCAGCGGTGTCATTGAGCCGCCGACACCTGCTACTGAGGAGCAGTTGCCTGCTGCTAAGCAGCCAGCAGCAGTCATAGCACCTGTGTCGTCTTTCAGCATTGCAGCAGCAGTGGTTGCCCCAGCAGCAGTAGCCACACCCTTTGCACTGCAGCAGTATCAGCAGCTGGAGCAGCAGCTGCAGAATGTGCAGCTGCAGGAAGCGTCTTGCAGCCAGCAGCAGCAGCAGCAGCAAGATGAGGAGGAAGAGCAGCAGCAGGATGAGGATGCCAACTACACGCTGGAAGAAGTTTGCGTCTGGTATTCTGGCGTGCAGGCGTCCCTAAAGTCAACACAACGTGTCAACCTGCCCGTACATGTGGCAATGCGCCAGCCGGATGCGCCTGGCTTCTTCTCTGTGCTCACACGCACGGTTAGCGATGCCAGCTCGTGCTGCTGATATGCTACAGCAGTGTTGCGTGTAATCCTCATGCTTGTGCTGCAGCGACAGTGTTAGCGTGCTTGGTCTTGCCGCATGCTCAGTCGGTGCAGCCAGCGGCTTCATAGGCAGCGCATCTGCAGCCTGTGCATGTGCATGCGTAGTTTGCTCCGCTGCTGTTTGCAGTCTGCGCCACCGCTTGTTGCAGCACACGCTGGCGTGCGTCCTCTCCAAGAGAGTGGCCTTCGTGCCCATCTGGCCCCAAGCTTCGTCTTCCGTGCTTCAAGTGGTGGGTTTCAGCTTCAAGTGGTGGGTTTCAGCTTCAGGGAGGGGGGCAGTCCTAATGCAGTTATGGGTCGTTGGATGCACCATGTGTTACAGTTTGTCAGTCTTCTGTGTGATTATATGGATGGTCAGCCCGCAGCGCAGCAAGCAAGTGATGCTGTGGGTCACCTTGGCTTGCTGCAACCCCGTGCTAGGTCATCAGCGACATGTTAGTGACATGCGGCATTGGAATGCTTTTGCTCACCAATTGCAGGATCTCCACTGTTGGCGCGGGCAGGCAGCCCTGGCCGTCGGTCTCCTGTGCAAGGATCTCCTGGTCCTAGGTTGGTTATCAGCAGCACAGCTTGCGTAACTGCATGTTGCTGCTGCGTCTGCATGCCGGTCTCAGTGTGGTATGTCTTTTCTAGCAGCTGTGCTCCTTGCCTGTCTTGCAGAGTGTGCATGCACTGCAGCAGGTCAAGTTCAGCAGCCCTGAGCAAGGTTGTTTTTGTAGCCGCAAGTGGTGTACATATTGGTGTGGAATGTGCTAGGCGCTTGTGTGGTGGTAGTTCTGCTTTCAGTGGTCGCTGCACAGGCACAAGGTCCTGCAAGTGCTCCCAAGCGCGTCTGGAACATTGGCTACTGGCGCATGTGAAGGCGGCGCCCCAGGTTGGGAGGGGCTGCGTCTGTACTATTCATAGGTTGCAGCAGATTCAGCTCGCTTTGCAAGTCTGCAAGTTTGATGGGGTCTTGGCAGCCAGCACCAGGTTTTAATGCAGCCAGCGCCAGTTTTAATGCAGTGGTTGTTTAGAGTTCGCACTTGGTAGTTTGTTTGCGTGCTCGCGGTGGTGGCTGTGCTGGTGTCACCACTGCTTGCTGCGCAGGTGCCAGGGTGTTGCAAACGCTGGTCACAACCTCCTGTGCAGTGGCATGTGGTGCGAAGGAAAGGTGCTTGCTTCAGGTTTGTTTCAGGGTGGTTTCAAGGTAAAATTTTGGGCTCGATCTGCAACCACAGGCACAGTGTGGCAACAGAACAGCTGACGCTTGCTTCATTGCTGACCTTTGCAGTCAGTGGTTGGTTTGCTGCATGAATCTGCTTTGCAGTGTGCGATTGTCCTAGCGCTGGTGACGTGCATGTAGTGCACGCCTTGGTGGAATGCATTTGTGGCCTGCTAGCTAGACTGCCAGTGCAGGGTGGCGAGATCCAGCGAAGAAGCGCCGTCGAAGGTTTTGATGGTATTCCGCGAAGGTTGGCGCAGATGTGTCCGGCTTGGAGGTCTGAGAAGTTTGAAGAGACTGGTCATCTGTTTTATGGTGGAAGGCTACACACCGCGCATGTTGGGGAACTGAAATGTAACAAAACATGATGTTTCCTCTTGTTCGTTCTCATCAGTCTTTCCTGCTATGATTGGTGCTTGCACTCAGCGGCACTCTGTCCCAGCAGGCAACATTGTCAGTCATGCCAATGCAGCCCTCAAAGCGGCAGCAATGCAGAGACAGCAGCAGCAGCGCCCACACTTGGAATGTGTAGCTACCGATGGTTTGCATTGCAGCTGCTGTGGAAGCAAGTCGGCTGGGATCAGCTACAGTGCTCTGCCTCGGATGTTGTCGCATAGTAGCACAGTGTTGGGAGGGCTAGCCTGCTGGTGTGGCAACCATCATCGGAAAGCACCTAGTCAGCTGGGATAAGCGTTGCCGGTAGCTGCAACCAAAGCCTAAATCACACAAAATCTTAGCCTTTTGGATGCAGGAGATGCAGCAGCAACCATCTGCGTCTGACAAATCCCGTTAGAGTCACTTGCAGAAACAAACGTCGGTCGACCTTCCGCGTCCGCCCGTCCCAGCTGAAGGCACAGATGCACCAGCTGACGATCACTGTACTTCAACTGGTTGTTTTCAACTTCTAGCCGGGCGAGGTCAAGCTCTGTGATCAAAGGAGCCTGGTGGTTGAGAGGCCTGCCAAAGCGGTGTGGGCCGGCAGCCATGGACCGACTGACATTATTAGTAATAATTATGGCGGTGTTAGCCGGGCAGAGGTCTGTTATGGCATCAGGTAGGTGTTCCGCTGAGTGTACTGTACTTGCAGGACGGTTTGCTTGGAGTTCGCTCGCCACAGCCCTTGGGCGCACCAACTTTGAAAGCACAACGAAACCAACAGAGTTCATACAAAATTCTTGGACTTTTTTGGCATCGCCATCAAAGTCGAGTGTTTGTTGTGGCCCAGTCAGCTTCAACAACCACCTTGCCAGACAATCGACTTGCATGTCAACAGCGGCCCTTTACAACTGCCAGTTCCCTGACCTGTTGTTTTGTGATTTTTTGTTTGTCGTGCAGCTTCTCAACAGCCACGCAGCCGAGCTAATGCAGGAGGAGCAGCAGACAGTGGACAGCAGTGGCGCACATACCTCCACACCAGGGAGGGAATGACAAAGGATGGAGTCATTGACAGCACCATCAGCAGCTCAGGTGAACATAGAGACGAAGAAAGGCTGAGGCTGCAACACTTCAACATCTACAACATGTGTCGCCAACAGGCAGTACAAACACATGCCATGTTCTTCGCTCTTGAACCTACACATGCTGCTCGCCCAAAGCAGCGCTGCACTGCAATTGCTTTTCCTTGAAGGTCACACAGCATCCCAGCTAGAGCTGTCATCTGCTGATCTAGTGCTGGGCAGAGGCTGACGTGGTGCAACTGCTGGCAGGTCATCGCTGATGGAATTAACACGGCACATGATGCGTTGCTGCAGGTGCTACTGCGTCCTGCCCCAGGTTTGGCGGGCATGCGCTGTTGGAGTACAAGTCGGGACTGCCTTACCCTCCCACCAAACATAAGCTGTCTGTGTCGCCTCATCACATCACTCTCTTTGGCGTTCATGCTGTGCCTGCAGGTGCTACTGTGTCCCGCCTCAGGCTAAGCAAGGAGGCTGCGCCAGAATACGGAGCCAGCTTTGACCGCCTGACTGTTGAGGCCACTCCAGAGACTCCCACGCGCCTGCACATCAAGGTGTACCCTACTGAGGGCAAGCGCTGGGAGGTGCCTGCGAGCATCGTGCCCAGGTGAGCTTGTAGTGAATTTGATGAGTGAATAGAGGCTACCCATTTTAGTTGGTTATCAGCATTCAAGTATGGTGAACAGCAAATGGTGTTTACTTGCGATGCATGTATTGCTGGGATGCAGCAGCCACAGCAGCAGGGGCACTGGCGCCTGCAGATGGTGCCTGCAACAGCAGTAACAGCAGCAGCAGTGGCAGGGAGACGCTGAACCAACGTCGCTGTTTGCTTCATACAGCGGCGCCCGCCAGTAATGGCGGCTGCTGTTGCTGCTGAATGTACAATATACATGTAGCACCCCAGCACACACACGCTGCTGCTGCTCAATCTGCATTTGCTGCCTGGCTGTTGCGCAGGCCCAAGCCACAGCCAAACCTGAGCTTCAGCAGACTCGCATACGACTTCACAACTGAACACAAGCAGCATGATGGCCTGGGCGCAGGCGCGTTTGCAATCAAGGTCAACCGCAAAGCAACCGGCGAGCCGATCTTCGACACAACCAAGCACAGGTGCGGCGGCCGAGTGTGTTATGTTATGTAATGTTGTTCAGCAGCTGGTGATTGTGCATGTGGAGAGCTGCCAGTTGAACAGTGTCCATGCAGATGCTGGGCATTGGCCATGCGCATCAGTGTGTTAGGGTTGACTCAGCTGCATGCAGTCATACACGGATATTGTCATACCTCTGTAACAGTTGCCGCTACTGCAGCAAGCAGGTGCTGAGTATCCTGCTGTGATGCCACACGCAGGTATGCGCTGTATCGCAACGCTTTCAAACACCACAGCCTAATCGCTTTCCCACATCCATTGACATTGCCACTGCCATGCATCCCCCCAATGCACTGCAGGTTCGTGTCCAAAGACCAGCTTTTGTGCCACTTGTGATGCCACACGCAGGTTGGAGTCAAGGATCATTGCACTGCATCAAAGTGCTGCCAAGCACCACATCCTAATCACCGTCTCATATCCACTGCCAATGGCACGCGCACTGCGCCAATGCACTGCAGGTTTGTGTTCAAAGACCAGTACATTGAGTTGACCACAAAGCTGCCAAACACCACAGCCTAATTACTGTCTTACATCCACTGCCACTGGCACACACAATGCCAATGCACTGCAGGTTTGTGTTCAAGGACCAGTACATCGAGCTGACCACCAAGCTGCCAAAGTCAGCAGATATCATGGGCCTGGGCCAGATGATTATGCCAGGCACAAGCGTCATCCTGCCCCGCGCCGGCACACCGATTACGCTTTGGAACAGGGACCTGCCTGGCGCACTGGCTGAGCCCTACACCAACCTGTACGGTGAGCATCTTCGCAGGGACAACACTGCTTTGTCCCTGGCCTGCGCCTGGCAAACAACAGAGACGGCTTCAAAGCAGATGCTACAGCTGCTGGCACCATGCGCGGCTGCTGCATGATTGTTTCTTGTGTCGCCTGGCGTATATGTGCGCTTAGTCTAGTTGCAGCGCAGTCAGCACAGTAGCTGGCAGCCAAGCGATTTGCCAACCAGAAATGACACCACCATGACATTGTCACCACCGCTTTGTCATCAACACACCTGCGCTGCACATGTACCTCCCCTTGCAGGGTCGCACCCCTTCTATCTGCAGGTCAACCGCGATGGTTTCTCCCATGGCGTGCTGTTCCTGAATAGCAACGGCATGGACGTCATCCTCAACGAGGAGAGCCTCACCTACAAGTGAGCAGCAGCGCACCATAATTTGTTGATGTTTATGCCTGCGCATGTCACAGCAGAGCCGTGCATGTTGCAGACGGTGTATGACATGCAAGGCCGTGTTATTTTGCCGATGCATCCTCAACGAGGAGAGCCTCACCTACAAGTAAGCAGCAGCGCGCCGTGCTATGCTATGTTGTGAGGCGCCACGCTTTGTTAGTGTTGAGCTTCTGCTCATGCAGTACATTTCAGAACACGGCGGTGATCCTGAGCTCCACGTTGGACAGCTGCGCATGAACAGCATGCACACATGCTTGGTAAAGCAAAAGACCCCTGTGCTGTGTGGAATAAGTAGCAAAGGGTTTGCTGCTGCTGCTCCTCCTGCTGCCACTGCTGCGGGGTGATTGGTGGTCTGGTTGACACGTCCTGCTGCTGCCACTGCTGCATATCTCAGGGTGATTGGTGGTCTGGTTGACCTGTACATTTTCACTGGCCCCACCCCTGAAGATGTGATGAGGCAATACCAGGAGGTTATTGGCACACCGGCCATGCCACCCTTCTGGGCCCTGGGCAACCACCAGGCTCGCTGGTGAGTGTGATGTGAAGCAAGGCAACTGTTCATATTTGACAAGCTCGCGTACAGATCCCAAAAGTCAGCAAGGTGCTGCGTAATGGCCATGTCACATGGCACACGGTGCAGCAACTGTAGTAGGGTTGCTGAAGCTGACCTCTCAAGGAGTGGCACAGCTGTTTTTGCCATGAAGCTGCAGCCATTGTTGATGCAAAATTGCTGCTGCTGCAGGGGCTACAGCAACATCGCTGCCGTGGAGCAGGTGGTGAAGAACTTCAGCATCTGTTTTTCTCATGAAACTGCAGCAATCGTTATGTATTTGCTGCTGCTGCCGCTGCTGCTGCCCCTGCAGGGGCTACAGCAACGTCGCTGCTGTGGAGCAGGTGCTGAGGAACTTCAGCAGGGCAGGCGTGCCCCTGGAGGCCGTGTGGCTGGTGAGTGGCGCGCCAGCTGTGTTACTTTTGCTGTTATTTTGAGTTCGAGTCTGAATGTTGAGGCATAAGTCTATGTGAAGGGCTGCAGCTGGTGTGCCCCTGGAGGCCGTGTGGCTAGTGAGTGGCGCGCCAGCTGCGTCATTTGTGTTGTTAGTTTGGTTTTGAATGAGTTGAAGTGCACCACCAAGTTTCACACCCTATACAAACCATAATGTATTCAGCACCTGCAGGCATGCCTCTGCAGGGGAAACGGCTGTTGCACAGTGCAAAAGCACACTGTGTGGCACTTTTCTTGAAAAAAAGAAGCATCGGACTACTGTGCTCACAACACTTCTGTGACACCCTTTTGCAGGACATTGACCACATGAACAACCGCTTCCAGACGCTGACGTTGGACTCTCAGCGCTTCCCCGTGCGGCAGATGCGTGCGCTGGTGGACAAGATGAACGCTGCAGGACAGCAGTGGGTGCCCATTCATGTGAGTTGACCAGCTGCTGCTGTCACTTGTGAGTTGACCAGCTGCTGCTGTCACTTTTGACAGGGGTCTGTCAGATGTACTGCTGCATCATCTCGCCATCACAATTTCAAGCGTGCTCGATGTAAGATCAGCAACAGCTGTGCAGCTGCTTACCTTGATACTTCAAGTGCACAAGTTGTGCACATGTGGCTCATGCTCAACATGGGAAGAAGTAGTTGATGGACATTCATATTGGCAACAAGCACGCAGCAAGCTTGCTCAACATGTAATGCTGCATGCATGCTGCAGGATGCTGGCATCTCCAAGACGCCCGGCTACAAGGCGTATGACGATGGCAATGCAGCCAAGATCTGGATGCAGGACTACAAGGGGCAGCCGTACGTGGGCCAGGTGGGTCAAACATAACAGTTTGTAACAAACAGCAGTGTTTGACCAAGAAAACAACATAACGCACAGCCGCACAGAAGCAGAAGCTGTGGATGGAAATTGCAGCTACATGCTGTCCTGCAAATAGCCTAGCTTTGATGCTCAGTTCAAATACTTCCTCAAGGGGTCATGGGTCTTACCAGATAAAAGTAATTGATGTACTCCAGGTGTGGCCGGGTGAAGCAGTGTGGCCTGACTTCCTTGGCAATGCCAACACCAGCTGCATGCTGTCCTGCCTGGCTTTGATATGCTCAGTTCAAAAATTCTCCAGGCTTCATTGCTATTGGTCATGCACTACAAATACTGTACTGCAGGTGTGGCCAGGTGAAGCAGTGTGGCCAGATTTCCTGGGCAATGCCAACACCAGCAAGTGGCTCACACAGCAGGTGGCACACTTCTACAAGCAGGTGCCCTTTGGCGGCCTCTGGTGCGTGGCAGCTGCTGACACCTGATCATCATCATCATTATCATCATCATATCACCCAGTCAAGCCATAGCATCAACGCCATCGGCCCCGCGCCCCTGCTGACAGCAATTACTAAGCTAGGTTTTGCATCAGGCCAGCAGCTGCTTGGACTGATTCTACTCTTGCTATAGCCTGCACTGCGCTTAGTCATCTTGTCTGGGTGGTGTACCCGACTAGCATATGTGGGGCAGTGCACCACCTTGTACTCAGATTATGCTTAAATGCTGGTACATAACGGTCGTCAATGCTGGGTAGCCACAGATCAGAATATCATTTAATTTGTGCGGTTGGTCTTGCAGGATGGACATGTCGGAGCCCGTCAACTTCTGCACTGGAATGAGCTGCCAGGCAGATCCTGCCAACAAGCAGGCCATGACATGTGAGTTGACTCAACGTTGACTGCTCATCCTGCCAACTACTCTGTGGCGGAGGACCGCACGTGATGCCAAGTAGTGTGGCTTCATTGCATGTGGCGTGCATGTTGTGATGAAGATTCTGTATTTGGGGGAATGGTAGGCCGTGTCACCCCTGGGTCATTGCCACCTGACTAGTTTGTTGTGTTGCTGCTGCAGGGCTGACAGCTGACACCCCAAGCGACTTCAACGTCTCACGTGAGTGCTGCTTACGTGTTTGTTGCATCAAACAGCCACTCCAGAGCACACGGTAGTGGACCCAACATGTTACTTGGGAAACAATCAGCGCCGCTGATTCAGCGGTACCCAGAGGTATCATGTGTATCGGCATTGTCAGCTAATCAGCTTGCTGGCCATCTTCAAGAACAATACACACCAGATCATCGCTCACAGCTACAGCTACCACTAACTTTTGCAGCACCTGCACTCAGATCCTCTCCCTCATGCCCCCACTGCTGCTGCTGCTGCTGTTCTTTGCAGGCCTGATCAAGCAGCGCAGCACCTGTCAGCTCAAGTGCGAGCAAGCCGGTCGCAACAACAAGCTGGCCTTCCCACCTTATGCAATCCACAACATGGATATCACCACCAAGAGGCGCCGCCACAGCATTGAGACTGACATTGTCTCTGTGACTGCAAGTGAGTATAACAATGCTGGGTTTGGCCTCTTGGTGTGACTTCGTGGTGTGACAGTGTGGTGTGACCTTGCTGCTTGCATGCAGCCAAAGCTGGCTCGCGTGCTTGGCAGCCTAACCTACGCGCAGTTCAGAAAGTTACGTTGACCCACAGATCTGCGCCGCTAGGCTGCCGTGGGGGGACTGCAATGAGTTAGGTGCTGGTGCTGCTGTACGTACAGCACACCATGCAGAGCACCATGGTGCCACACTGATGTACGATGCACTTATAGTTACATTGCTATAGAGTGCTGACCTTTTGAACTTGCCTTGCAGAGCACTCTGATGGCACGCTGAGGTACAATGCACACAACCTGCACGGTGCGGCCATGGCGCAGCAGCACTACAATGCGTACGTGGCGGCAACCAACAAGCGCCCCTTCAACGTCATCAGGTGAGCTGATTACTATCTGGTTGTAGCAACATATGATATACCTACAGATGCAGCTGCCCATAAGAGCATTTACTTTGTGACATCAGGCAGCCGATGGTGTTCAGCAGCAACCTCGAAGCGCCCCTTGGTTGTCACTAGGTGCAAGTACACCCAGCAGATCTGTTTGTTGTTGTCTGCACTCATATTGCATAAACGTTCCTAGCGCAAACGGGTACCCATGGGCATCTGCTGCAGAACATACCAGTACTGACTTGATGATGACAGGTATGACAGCCTCTAATTTGCCGTCCCAGGACTGCCTGTATGATCTGCTGATGATGTACTGTGCAATAAATTTCAAACTGTGCATTGTTGTGCATGGCTGCAGGTCAACCTTCCCTGGTGCTGGCCGCTATGCTGGACACTGGACAGGTGGGATACAGCAGCAGCTTCACCACTGTCTGGTTGCCAGCTTGCTTCTTCTTCCCTTTCTTGAACACGCGGAGATGCTGCTGATGATCTGCATGTTTTGGAGCTCAATTCAAACTTGGTATCATATGCCGTTGAAACCCCCTAACACATCTGGTGGGATTTTCAGCATCTGGTTGCTGTATCTTAGACGTCATGCCCTGGCAGGCGGTGAGTCAGTAAAGCTGACATGTCGATTTGGTTCTGTGTACGGTGTGTTGTGCAGGTGACAACAGGGCCAGCTGGAAGTCCCTGGCTGAGAGCATTGCGCAGACGCTCACCCCAAGCATGTGGGGCATCTCCATGGTGAGCGCACTGCTGCTGCTGCTGCCTGTGGAGCACGGCAGTACCATGCAATGTAGATTGTTGCTTGATAATTGCTATTTTTTAGAATCAACAGCCGCTGCAGGCTTTACATCCAGGCCACTTGCTGCTGGCCCACTCTGCAACATCAACAATAATTGTGCATTGCACACGCGCACATGGTGTTACACATAGTAAAGTAACATGTCTGGTCTGTTACATGACATGATTTTGTAATGCTTTGCAGGTCGGTCCAGACATCTGTGGCTACGTGGACACTGCGCTGGTGCCTGCTGAGCAGCAAGGCTTCAAGGGCTCTTTCAGCACAAAGAGCAAGGGTGATGCAGTGCTTGATGATGCCGGCTATGAGCAGCTGTGCAACAGGTGAATTTCTTAGCCTAGTCTAGTTTCAAACTGCTTTTAAGTTGAAAAACAATGTTGACGAGAGCAACGATTGTGATTGACCAGTCACTGGACCGCTTTGGGCCTATGTCGTGTGAGTGCTGCGCTTGTTTTGGAGACCTAGGGTGGCGCAGTGCTGGATGACGCCGGCTATGAGCAGCTGTGCAACAGGTGGGTAGGATGCAGTTACTGCTGACATGTGATCTTTATACGTGACGTCATTTCTGTACATGAAAGAATGGTCATAAAAACCAAGGGCAACGCAGTGCTGGGTGACGCCGGCTATGAGCCGCTGTGCAACAAGTAAACTTTCTAGGAGTAACAGTGCATGATCTGCAGCTGTGCATGCAGGGGTAACGGTTTTCCTCGATGCCATCAGGATCACCAAGTCTATCTCTCACAAGCGCTTTGCTGCCACTGCTGCTGCTGCTGCCGCTGCTGTTCATCGTGTTTCTTTCAGGTGGACATCGGCAGGCGCGTTCTACCCCTTCTCCCGCAACCACGGCACGTACTTTGCTCGCCCACACGAGCCCTACAGGTAGGGATGGTATATGCAGGATGTTGTATTGGTTAAAGGGAGAACAGCATAGAACTGTGTGCAATGCTGCATTGTCCTGTGCTGTAGACCTGCAGGCCCAGCCTCGTGTACTGTGTACTTGGTCAGCATCTGCCCATGTGTGCTTGAACCTCACACAGTGCCCTTCACAGTCACCAGCAAATACATGTCACTGTAAGTGCCAAATGCACGTCGCCTGCTGTCTAATCTGTCAGCACGTACCCATGTGTGCTTGAACTGTACACAGTTTACTTCACACAGTGACCAGCAGATCTCATATCTGTGTAGCGCTGCCAAATGCGCATGCAATGGCGCTGGCTCTTGGCACTTGTCAAGCTTCGATACTGAATTGCATCCTGTGCTTACTGCTCCTGCTGCAGGTGGCCCGCTGTTGCTGCAGCAGCCAGGAAGGCCTACGGGCTGCGCTACCAGCTGCTCAGCTACCTCTACTCCTCGCTGTTCCTGGCACACATCCGCGGTGGCACACTGGCGCGCCCGCTGCTGTTTGTTGACCCCAGTGACATTGCTGCAAGGTGAGCACCGGGGTAGTGGTGGCATGCAGATCATCTGCAGTTCCGTGTCCCCCTGCCAGGCTCTGAAGAGATGTTGTGTCACATGATCTCTGTGTGTTCAGCCTGCTGTGTGATGAGCATTATCCACAGCTGTCCGGCGGCAGCGTAGCAGGGGCTCCCTTCATCCATGCTGTCAGCACCACTGCACCTGTCCAATATTGCTGTGCATGCTGTAATGATGATGATGATGACAACGTTTGCTTGCGCAGTTGTGCTTGCTTGTTGGGAAACCATCACTGGTGGTTTGAGGGTGGACCTCTTCTATGGTTGTACCCCTTTTGCTGGAAATGGGTTGATAAATTGATTGATTGCGCTGTTTTTGTGATTGCAGGTCTGCTGACGGGCAGTGAATGATTGGTAGCAGGGGCTCCCATCATGCATACTGCCAGCACCCCTACACCTGTGCAATGTTGCTGCGCATGCTGTAAAGGACCTTGAGACAACATATATTTGCTTGCGCTGTTGTGCGTGCAGGTCTGCTGACGGGCAGTGGATGATGGGCGAGGCGCTGATGGTGAGCCCTGTGCTGGAGCCTGACACCACAACCGTCAAGAAGCACTTCCCCAAGGGCAACTGGTGAGCAGAAACCTCAACCCTCCACAGACCCAGCCGCTGCCAGAATGCTCAATAAGTTGCAGACACTAGACTAGCAGGCACGCCGTAACATATTTTTTGGCTGAGTTGGAGTGGGCTGAGTTGGACGGGCTTTATGATAGCAGTGAGTACGGCGCAGTATGGCTCATCAGCACGTCAGCAGCATAACACTTCATCACAACTCCTGCTTCATATGTGAACCTGTAGGTACTCTGCCTGGGACTACACCAAGACAGAAATGACCAAGCCGGCCTCCCGCGAGCTCAATATTCCTCTCGGCGATGTCGCCGTGCACTACCGCGGTGGCGCGATCATCCCGATGCAGCGCTACGCGAATGTGACACGCGACGTGCGATACACGCCCGTCACACTAATTGTCACGCTTCCTTTGGAGGTGTCCGGTGCAAAGCGGGCAGGGAAGGCGATTCAAGCTGTGGCGCCTTATGCAGATCAGGCAGCGTGTGCGGCTGTGCATGCTGCGAATGCTGGACGCCTGGTGTCGTGTGGCCTGCTATATGCTGACAGGGACACAGTGGAGGTCAACAGCAACAACACTGTGCAGGTGCGCTGCAACCCCTGACAGGTCACTGCCAATGTTTCAAACACTTGAGGCGCTGCAGCATGCTGTGGAGGAACCTTGGACAACAATATGTGACAGTGCTGACAGCTCCCGTGGGCTGCTGAACAACACATACTGAACTCAACTCCAACGCTGGACGTGTAATGCACATGTGCGATGCCGCACATGGATGCCAGCTGCCCACACCAGCATCTATCACTTGCGTTTATCACTTGTGACCAGCTCGCTGACACAACTAAAAATGCACATGCAATGCAGGTTTGGTACCTGGCTACTACAGCAGCTGACGGCACGCAGGGAGCCATCAGCAGTAGCACCATCTCCAACGCTGGCGGCGCAGCTGGCAAGCTTCGCATCGAGGCGATCCACATCCTTGGACTGCCCACAACAGCACCAGCAGCTGGCGCTAAGACACCTGCAGCTGATGCTACAGCACCCGCAGCACCAGCAGCACCTGTGGATAAAGACACTCCTGCAGCAGATGTGAAGGCCCCTGCAAAGCCACCCAAGCGCCCAGCAGCTCCTATTGCTGCTACTCCTGCACCCGCAGCACCAGCAGCACCTGTGGATAAAGACACTCCTGCAGCAGATGTGAAGGCCCCTGCAAAGCCACCCAAGCGCCCAGCAGCTCCTATTGCTGCTACTCCTGCACCCGCAGCACCAGCTGAGGAACCTGCAGCCGAACAGAACACCCCAGCAGCGCCTATTGCTGATGCAGTGCCAGCAGCACCAGTTGCTGCCCCTGTAACAGCGCCAGTTGCTGCACCAACAGCACCAGCCAAGGCCCCCGCAGCTAGCAAGACCCGTGCAGTTGCTCCCGCAGCGCCAGTACAGGCCCCTGCGGTTCCTGCTGCTGGTGCTGAGGACCCCGCAGCTGGCAGGACTCCTGTACCTGCAGTTACCCCAGCAGCACCTGTCAAGACCCCAGCCCCTGCCGTCACCCCAGCAGCACCTGTTAAAACCCCAGCACCTGTCTCTTCTGCTGTTACCCCAGCAGCACCGGTCAAGACCCCAGCCCCTGCCATCCCTCCTACCAACACCCCTGCAGCACCTGTCAAGACCCCAGCCCCTGCTGTTACCCCAGCAGCACCCGTCAACACCCCAGCACCTGCCACTCCTGCTACCAACACACCTGCAGCGCCAGCTAAAGCCCCTGCAGCTGCCAAGACCCCTGTTCCTGCTGCTGTGCCAGCCAAGACGCCAGCAGCAGCTGCTACCCCTGCTGCTGCTAAGGCGCCTGCAACAGCACCAGCAACCACTCCTGCACCTGCAGCTGCTGAGCCCATTGCAGATAAGCCCAAGGCAGCACCAAGAGCAGGCGTCAAGGAGTCTGCGGTTGACCCTGCAGCAGCATTTGTGGCTGCAACTGCTTCAGTGAACGGCAAGGAAGTGAAGGCTGCGTATGATGGTAAGGTTGGAGTGATGAAGATCACTGGTTTGCAGGAGGTGGTGGTTGGTGCACCGATCACGGTGCGCTGGAAGATATGATTGTCTGTTACAACAGCGTTATAACAGCAACAGTGTTATAGTGGTGAGGTTGGTTTGCAGACGATGGGGCGGTGGTGGCTAGGGGACAGGTAGCAACTGGGAGGGCAGAGTCTTGATACTAGCAAAAAAGAAGCGTCAGAAACAGGCTGCAATGAAACAGTGTGGAAGGAGAGAGCGGACGCTGCAAGAGCTAATGGTAGTCCTTGGGTGTGCGATTGACTTTTGCAAACTCAATAGATCTGGTCTGGATGGATTCTCGGCAGGCGTTGGAACCAGTACTACTGTCGGACAATGCATGTTTGGGCCAGCGATGGTATGAGCTTTACAGCACCTCAAAATCAGCAGTTGTGACACCACATCAGCATGATGCTGACAGGTGGTGGGAAAAGTGCCGTGATAGCGAGCACATCATTGTGGTGTGGTTTGGATCAACCTGCTTCGGAAGCTGTGTATGTCAGGCTGTGGTTGCGTGTGTGAGGCAGCCGCAGGTGACCTTGGTACTGCTCAATGCTCTGCAGTACACATGCCAGTAATGGTTTGCGCCACACCATGAGGTGTGGAGTGCTGTTCTGTACGCAGCAGGCGTCACTGGCGTGGTGTTGTGGAATGTGTGAGGCGGTGCCGTCAAGCGACACGCCCAGCTACATGTAACACTCAAGATTTATGCCTACTTCTTTATCGCTGGCGCCTGGTCAACCGCTGCATTCGGAGTATAGCATATGTTGCATTGTCTTTACAATCTGCGTGTCCTGCAACTCTTTACACCGAGTAGTGTGCTGGAAAGGTTTCAGCAGCTCAGCACCGTGGCACGGTCCACTATGCGCACCGTGCGCTACAGCTCTTCCTGAGTTGCTGCTGCTAAGCACATTCAGTGTAGTGTCCCTGCACACACAGTCCACCATGTCTTGCCGTCTGTGCTACTAATGCACAGCGTCGAGATGCATATCATAAAAGTCAGCAGGATGAAGATGACGCTGGTGCGCCAACACGTGGCGTTGAGTTGCTGATGCGTGTTCGCATGGGATGTCTTTGTGTGCACGAGCGTACCAGTCGTTATGGGGGTAGCAGAGCAGATTCTAATACAGCGTGTCCTGCTTGTAGTCAGAATGTTGAGTCTTTGTCGCATCTGATGTTTGATTGTCCTGCCACTTCTGCTCAAAGAGATACTATGTTGGATGAGATTCGGTCTGTTTTGCAACAGACAGTTGCTGGTGGCGCTGGAAAATTGCGCAATGTATTGTCATTGACTGATGCATCGACCAAGTTGTTGCGTTTTGTTTCTGATGATGTTTGGGGCAGCAAGGGGGTTTGCCGACTGGTGTCTAGGAGCATTGCTGCGTATCTTGTGAAAGCTTGGGATGTGCGTAATAGTTGCAAACATAATGGAGCGGTGCTCCCTCTTTCTTCCGCCCCGGGGGGGGGCGTGGGGCCGATGGCGTTGATGCTATGGCTTGATCTGGTAATTTGATGATGATGATGAGCAGGATGAAGATGACGCTGAACGCAGCTGAGGTGATGCAGATGCACAGCAGACGCCGCACGGATGAGTGCTGTGCCGCGGGCAGCCACATTCTACTGATGGCGACAGCTGCACGGGGCATGGAGTGCAGTTGGCAGATGATCTCCACAGTTACAAAAACGCCAGTGGCTGTCACAAACTCTGTGCAGTACACTGGTGCACTGCATTAGACCACCAGCTGGTAGCTGTTGCTAGCAGCAAGCAGAGAACACGAAAAATACCTACAATCATGTACAACCCAACGAGCAACGACACTAAGTGAATTGCTGCTGTTATCAGTCTCCCCCCTCTTCTCAACTGGATTTTGAGTTTATTCATGTCCCAGACACGTCACAACCAGCAATAACCCATGCACAACGTTGGTGCTTGCCACGCGGTGCACTGCGCTTGAGTGCGCAGGCCCAATCAAGTCCACAACTCAACATGCATCGTTTATACTCAGCATTACTGCCGCCATCTGCGCCATCTGTCGCCACTCCGCCCTCAGCTGCAGCAGCACTTTCACCAGATTCGTCACGAGCTCCTGTGGCTGAAGCATCACCGCCGTTGACAACTTCAATGGATGCCAGTGCTGCCAGTGGGGACTGGGAGTTGGCCGCGTCTCCGTGTTGGTTGAGTTGGTAACCAGATGCTTCAACCGCAGGGCTAAGAGAAGGGCTGGTGCCAGTTCCGGCAGTGGGGCTAGCAGATGGAGTAGTCTTGGAGCTGGTGGGGTTTTCAACCAGATGCTTCAACCGCAGGGCTAGGGGAAGGACTGGTGCTGCTGTCGCCACTGGGGCTGGAAGATTGGCTGGTTGCAGTGCTGGTGGTCTCTCCAGCAGGGCTGGGGGATGGACTGGTGGTGGTGTTGTCGCTAGACGCATTGCCAGCGGGGCTAGGAGAGGGGCTTGTCTCAGTGCTGGTGGTTTCGCCAGCAGGGCTGGGGGATAGGCTGGTGTTGTCAACGATGATGATTGTGTCGCTGTTGTCGGCAGGAGCAGGGCTGCTGCTGGCAGTGGTGGTGGTGGTGGTGGTGGCAGCAGGGCTGCTGGGAGCTGGGCTGCCACCTGCATAGCAGACAGTGATGCACAGGTACCCACCACGAGTCAAACGTCTTTCAACGATGACACAGCAAAGTGGTTGTGGTTGTGGTTGTGGTGGCAGCAGGGTTGCTGGGGGCTGGGCTGCCACCTGCATATATGAACAGTATAACAGTTGTGTTATGTAACAGAAAGCAGCTGGTGTGATCGTGTAAGCACCCAGTACACTTGTCACTTGTGGTGGTGGCAGCAGGGCTGCTGGGGGCTGGTCTGCCACCTGCATAGCAGCCAGTGCTGCATAGGTGCTTACGAGTCGAACACCGTCTTTTTACAATGATACAAATATGTGGTGGCAGCAGGGCTGCTGGAGACCGGTCTATATTCTGCATAGGCAGACAGCAGCCACTGGTTGTGTAAAAGTGGTCCAGAATCTAGTACAGACGCCAGTTGCACCAGCACGCAGCACAACGAACGGATGTGCCCAACACAACAATGCTACAATATATTCTCAAACAACGTTTAGGCGTTGCTGTCATAACACTTCTACATCTGCTGATACAACCTGTACAAAGCCGCTACGCAAACTCACCCTGCACATACTGTTGGCCTGATGCCTCTGCCTGCACAGCTGGAGGGGCAGGCTCCACGGCTGTGATGTTGCTGTTGAGCAGGCCAGTCTTGCCAGCCTCTGCCAGGCTCCTCACAACCACCTGCACCAGCAGCAGCAGCAGCAGTCAAGGAGGCAGCAGCAGCAGAAGCACATGTCTCAAAGTCAAGCCCTGGGCATTATGGTTGATGGTGGGATGTTGTACAGCAGGCAAGTCTTGCCACCTTCTGCTAGGCTCCTTACAACCACCTGCAGCGGCGGCGGCAGCAGCAGCAGCAGCGTTCGGATTTGCAACAGCAGTCTAGACATGAGCAACGATGCAAACATGTGAGGGTTACCCATTTTTGATCTCTGCTGACAACATTCTATGCAGCAGATTTCACTACAATTACTCAGACGGACACTCTTGACTTTCACTTGACTAGCCGCTGCCAGCGCCCCGCACCTGGTTGCTGGGGTATCCATCATGGGCAATCGCTGCATCTGTGTATTTTTTCCAAATAGAAGAAAAAGCAAACTAAATATCAATGTCTGTTTATGACAACGCACCTGGTTGCCGGGATATCCACCGTGGGCATTGGCTGCATCCGTGTAGCCCGCGTTGCTGTTGATCCTGCCGTTGACACCGTTGGGGAAGAAGCCTCCCTTGCTGTTCTCACCAGCCACAGTCACAATGCGCAGCACCTGAACACAGCAGCAGCGGCAGCAGAAGCAGTTACAAAAAAACACATACAACATTATGTGTTGCATTGGGGAAGAAGCCTCCCTTGCTGCCTTCACCAGCCACAGTCACAATGCACAGCACCTGAACACAGCAGCAGCAGCAGCAGCAGCAGCAGTTCCAAAAAGAATCACATAGAACGGTTTGTTCTGCATTAGGGAAGAAGCCTCCCTTGCCGTCATCACCAGAAACAGTGACAATGCGCAGCACCTGAACGAGCAACAGTGTGCGGCGGAGCCGTGCGTCACACATTGACCCCGCTTACCAACCTATGATTCTGCCCCACATGCCAACTGTTATCAACCAAATCACACTGGCCCTGCGCAGTTGATTCCAGTTGAATGCAATCAAGTGCCCGCACCTGCTGTGGTGTGCGGCTGAATGTGAGGCCATGGTTGCATCACACGCTGGGGTCCCTCATCAACCTATGCTATTTTTCCTCTTGGCTCATGTCTCATATCATGTCAACTGTTGTTATGTATGAACTGCGCCATAGCAGCTTGCTTGCATGCAGACAATTGTCACACGTGCTACGTGTTACGCACCTGCTGTGGTGTGCGGCTGAAGGTGAGGCCGCGGATGTCGGTGGGCACCAGGTTGATGTTGCGCGTTGGCACGGCGATGAAGTTGGGGTTGCCGTTGAGCAGGCCCTGGTCGGTCTCCTGCGAAAGCGCAGGCAGAGTCTTCAGCGAGGGCACCATGCAGCAGTAACACCTGCAGCCGAGCACAGGCACAATGCTGGCTACCGGCCGCGCTGCAGGTATGCCATGCACCTCACTTGCTTGATAACTGATCATATTGACTATGATCTGGTTGATGATTGAATACATCAAGCAAACGCAGTGACAGAAGTGCTGCCTTCACTCACAGCACGTCCGTCCAGCTCGTCCCTGAAGTTGCTGATGGCCAGCACAATCTGCAGCAACAGCAAGCAGCAGCAGCAGCAGCCATACATTACGTTGCGTTCTATTACCTGCTTCACACCAGGAGTGCGAAAGGAGCCATCGAGAGGCTCAACATCAGCAGCAAAAGCTGCTTTCCATTTGCCGATTGACCTGAGTTCCGCATCTCACACTGGGCAAAGTCATGGACTCATGCAGTATGTGAAGCGCTGCCTTTGCCTTTGCTGCGATGCATATGTTCTGCACCAGTTGACAAAGTGGAGTCAAGCGCATGGTCCTAGCTCAGCTAGACAAGACAGTGCCTGTGCAGGAGGTGCGAGTTTGCACTTCACACTACCTGCTCAGTAACTGTCTTCTCTTGCGAAACTCGCAACTCTCATGTTGCATGGGCTGCCACAGAGAGAGCAGAGGGTGACTGTCAACAATGCGCTACTTGGCACGCACCCCGCTCAGATGCAAACAGAAACTGCACCTCATGCACGGTTGTGCCATATTCAAGAACTGTCTCATTGCATCCCTGGCACAGGAAGTGACTGCTGAACTCACTCTACTGCTTGCGCCATGCTGCTGCTCTACACATAGCTGCAGAAACAAAAGACCTGCGGAGATAACTAGGAAAACATAAGCCGCGTCACATTCGGCGCACCTCCTGCACGGTCATGCCATACTCTGGCACGGTTTCGTTGCGTCGCTGCCACAGGAAGTGGCGGTCCACACCCGACTGGTAGCTGGCACTGGTGGCCAGGCCACTGATGGCGTTGGCCACACCAGGGTTGGTGGCAAGCAGGATGCAGCCCTGCGGAACAGTACGAGAGGTTTGGGTTTGGTATAGGGTACATGTTGAAATTGTCGTTACTACATTGGGTTGGGGTGGCAAGCAGGATGCAGCCCTGCAGCACAGTAAGCCCACAGGACAGAGAAAAAGGGCAAAGAAGTAGGCTGCTTGAGCATGTACACGTTCCTTGGAAGTGGCGGTCCACGCCAGACTGGTAGCTGGCACTGGTGGCTAGTCCGCTGATGGCGTTGGCCACACCAGGGTTGGTGGCAAGCAGGATGCAGCCCTGCGGCACAGTGAGCACGCATGACAGAAGCAGTAAGTTGACATACCGCACAGATGACGACAACCAACTTGCGGCAAGGTGTAATGATACAAATGGCCTTATTTTGAAACACAAAATTCACTCTGCTTACCATGTAACCGGTCGCTCCAATCTCCTCCAAGCTCCATTTATAGTGAGTAGCAAGTCAACAAACCCGGCAGGTTACAATCAACACAGCTCTCAAGGTTTCATTATCAAAGAACATTCACGTTGCCTACCTTTTCACCGGTGGATCCAATCTCCTCCAGGCTCCGTGTCGCGAGCAATCAATCAATCAATCAATTACATGTTTTTCTAGCAAGAGAGGAACCCAAGAAGGGAGCCACTCCCAAACCACCTGTATTGATTCCTAACCGGTAGTTGCAAACCCACAAGCTAGGGCCAGATACGGCCAAAACCCATCAACGCACAAGCACTCGCCCGGCACGGTCTCTCATTCAATGGTCGCCCTAAACCCTAATCACTGATGGCCCTGAGCTGGACCACCGCGTCAGTGCACTCGCGTGTGGGATGGATCTTCCCACAGGGGCACTGCCAACCCACACCAGCAATCATAAGCGGCTCACTAGTAACCGGATACATCTGCTGCAGGCGCTGCTGTCTCATGAGTGACTGCTGCTGCCTGTAGTGAGAAGGGGCACGGGAACGCTGCAAGGGAGCCCCCACAGCGTCAGGGTGTGTGACCCTGTAGACCATAGACCGCCAAGCGCCCCAGGCTCCAGGCTCTGTGTCGGGAGCAGCAAGTTAAAACACCCGTCAGTGACAACCGTTGTTGAACAACAGAGCTCTCATGGCCTGATGTACACATTGACAACGTTCCAAAGTAAAGTGCCTGTGTTCACCTTGTCACCAGTGGATCCGATCTCCTCAAGGCTCCAGGTTGCTAGCAGGAAGTTGACGTCATTTGCGTACGGGTCAAACGCGGGCTCGCTGGTCTTCTTGAGCGCGCCGTCGAAGAAGGCGCGGAAGCCGCCAGTGAGGTCCAGCGTGGGGCAGGGCACGCTGTTGTCACCCAGCAACTGCAGAGGTGTTGCAAATGGTGGTTACAACAAATGTAACAGAGGGTGCAACAGTGCTGAGAGTTGAAGAATGACATAATTCTGCAAAGTCTGCGGTTTAGTGTAAATGGTGAGGTCTGCAAGGTGGGGCGGGCACGCTGTTGTCGACACCCAGCACCTGCATGCATGAACAAGGCACTTCACATGAGCAGCAGCAGCAGACTGCATTAACTTTGCAGAATTGCAGTGCGTCTCACCTGTCGCACCATCCCCACGAGCAGCAGCAGCAGTTGTGCCCGGCTTCTCAACTCATGTTACCTCATTGCGCAGGCACAAGAGTTGCGTGATCACAGCGCGTCTCACCTCTCGCACCATCCTCACGTGCCCTTGCTCATCCAGAGCCACCTCCTCAGCCCAGGCCTGAACTTCCTCAGACAGCGCGGCACGCCTGCATGACATTGGAAAATATCACATTGGAAAATATCACATTGGACAATATCACATCAGCAACGCAATACTTATGATTGAGGCATACACAACAGCAGAGGTTAGACAATGCACATCAACTCCTGTCCAGCTGTCTGGCCGTGACAAGCTTTCTGGCTGCGCAAAAGAATCAGGAATATCATACGCGATGCAAGGTGCAAATGTGACCTGATAGTATGGCTACTTGACAACCTTTGTTGCTAGTCCTGAAGTTGCGTTGGTGTCGTACATTCTGCTGCATTTGGGTGCTGCAGTCAGGCAACTGGCAACAGCTTGCGATGATGCCGGAGCATGGGGCGCTCAAGTTGCAGCAGCAGCCGCAGCAGCACTCACTTGCCACCGATCACTGCTCCTGGCTTGAGGCTGGCAGGCAGGCCTGCGCCGAAGGCAGCGTAGGTGTTGAAGGTGGCCTCCAGGCACTCCGTGTTGGCCAAGAAGTTGAGCACATCCCTGCGGCAGCAGTAGCAGCAGCACGGGTGAACTACATGCCAGTAGCCGGCAGCGTTGCCAGCGCCAGCGTATCCTAGGCCGGCTGGCATGAAAATGAGCTCTGTGGTCTTTGACATATGTCTGTATTGCACTTTTAACCTATATCCATGGCAACGCAGCAGCACACTGCCTGCAGTGATCTACTCAGCCAGCTCTGGCCCCAGAGATCTGCCTGAATTGCAATCACATTGTGCATCAGGAACACCACAGCAGCACACTGCCTGCATTGATATAGTCAGCGCACCTGTCAGCGAAGGGGCCTCCAGGAGCACCAGTCTTGGCAGCAAGGGCAGCTGCACATGCGATAGCAGCAGCAGACACAGCAGCAGCAGCAGCAGCAGCAGCAGCAGCAGCACATGCATCAATCAGATCAAGGCCCGTCTTCTTTCCACAGCTGGTAACCTCACCTATCGTTTTGTATGCCACACAAATAAAATTGTGTGCTGGTACAGCTGCATAATGCCACACTGGCAGCAGCAGGCATGCTGCAGTAGCAGATGTTGCTGTGCAGTACATGCATTGACCACACGGCTCCAAGGTTGCTGCACGATGCTGCACGCTCCAGTTCAACCAGCAGTATGATTGACACAGTAAATGCAGTTCAAAAGCCTATCAATCGCTCACCCTCGACCTCGTGGGCTTGCACAGCTGGCACATTGTAGGGCCCTGCCTGATCCGAAGTGGTGAGGTCGCCAAGACCCAGCAGGCCGTACTGCACGGGCAGGCCCTGGCCGGACACGACGCTCATGTGCGTGGCTAGCAGCATCGCTGCTGCCAGAACAAATAAAACGGGCCGGGGATGCATGTTTGAGCGACGAATCAGGGATGCTGCTGCGACAGTTGAAACTCCACGTCTGCAGATCTGCTGCGTACGCACACAACAGCAGGACTGCACACAAGGAGGTGATGCTCTTATACGTGTCACAAAACAGAGAATGCAGGTGTTTGTGGCTGTGGGAACCCGTTCCTGCAGCTGCCTTGACGGAGGGCGTCATGCCCGAGGTTGACGTGCACTGTTCGCGGACACACGCCTGCGACCCGAGGAACCTTATGTAATTCTTATGTAGCTTTAAAACAAGGGTTTCTATGTGTTTTTGGCTGTGGAATTCCTCTCATGCCTCGACGGAGGGCGCGTAATCACGCTCTAGGTTGACGTGCAGTGGACACACGCCTAAGAGCTCCAGGAATCTAAGGGCAGCCCGTCAGCTGCAACTGCCATCGTACGAGCGACATATCAAGGTCACACTGGTGACGGCGGCACCCGCATCAGCGACAACGACAGCAACAGAAGCAGCAGCGCAGCAGGGTTTCACTGGCACCATAGACGTCTTGCTGCTCACCTTGTCGGGCTTCTTTGTCTTGGGGAAGGTAGGGGTTAGGGAACCAGGGTAAGAAGTGGGTAGGGGAAGGATGGGGGAAGGTTGGATGG